>CM054822.1:25772799-25863661 GCA_028984105.1 Lavandula angustifolia | reverse complement strand
TCTTCTTCCTCCTCTCTCTATACTCTTTGAATCTTTCTTTCTCTCTTTGTGAGTTTGTGAGCGATTCAGTGTATATTCGTGAGGAATCATTGTAATAGTTTCGATTGGCCTGTTGTGGTGTGGTGGTTGTAATAAGGCGGTCTGAGCCTGTAATCGTATAGATCTTCATTATTGTGTTGTTATCTTTGATTATTGTTTCAGATCTGTAATCCTTACAGTATTGGTATCAGATCTTGGTTGCGTTATTCGCACAACCACTCGCCTCTTAACTGCCTAGGTTGCGAAAGAGCAGTTTATTGAACTGTAACCCTAGATCTAGGGCAGTCCGTTCGTTAGGTAAGAACGAGGTTCAAAACTCCGAACCTCGCTCTGGTAAAGCGGCTCAACCTCTTTTTTTCCATTACTAGAAACTGCCGACTGGTGCAGATAAGCTTGGGACTTGTCATGGCCGGTAGATCTCGCCATCTCGGTGCAATTAGGGTTTCTATGTAATAATATTTGTCTCGACTCTCTCGTGAAATCTCGTGGTTTTTTGTTCTTCTTTTGCTTTCGATGTCTGTTGAGCTTCGATCTCTTTTTCGTGAGTGTTATTAATCCGTATAGATCAATTCTCACAACCGTATTATACGGTTTGTTTTTTCCTTTCTTCAAAATCTCTATACAGTAGCTTTGGTGACCCCTCGCGCCTGTGACTAGATCCCGCGATTGTGATCCGGGAAATCCCATAGCATAAAATACCTGTAAGATATCAACCCAAAGGAGTCAATATCTATGTTCGTCATTAACTATGGCTTTGGTATCCTCAAGTGGAATTGTCATATTTAATGGTAAAACGATTTCAATTTGTGGAAAAAGAGAATGGATCGCTATTCTTGTTCAAAAACGTGTTTCTGATGCAATTAATCTTTCTTATGAGTCTTATTTATCTAAAAAGAAAAAAACTGAGATGAATGATCTTGCTCTATCTGCTATCACCTTGAATTTATCTGATTCTGTGCTTAGAAAGATTGAGCATCTTGACTCTGCTAAAGAGGCTTGGGATAGGTTAAATGAACTGTATACTGAAACCTCCCTTCCCTCTAAGATGTACTTACTTCAGAGCTTCTTTAAATTCAGATTAGATATGTCTAAGAATATAGATGAGAACCTAGATGAATTTAAAAAGCTACTGCAGTTGATTAAGCAAACTGAGGACACTAGTATTGGCAACTATGCTCCAATTGCCTTACTGAATTCCATTCCTGAAACCTATAGTGATGTACAGTCAGTCATTAAGTATGGGAGGGACAAAATTGACCTTGTGACTGTTGTTAGTGCTTTAAAAAGTAAGGAAATGGACTTAAAATTCAGTAGAGAAGTTAGGGTGAATGAGCAGAGTACTTCCTACCAGGTTAGAGGCAGAACTAGTGAAAGGGCTAGTTCTTCTTTTAGTTCTGACAAAGGGGGGAAGAAGCATAACCATAAAGCCAGATCTAAGTCTAGAACCAAGGGTAGAAAGTGTTTCAACTGTGGGGAATATAGGCATTATCAAAAGGATTGTACTTCACCTAGAAAAGGAAAACAAAATAGTGAACAAAAGAGTGTTTCTAATGCTATACTTGGTGATAATTTTGATCAAAATGTGCTTGGAAAATACTTTATGGTTACTGAACCTCAAAACTTTTTCTTCTGTGAATACTGTGAATTCCGTGCAAATAAATGAATGGCTTATGGATTCTGGAAGTGCCTACCATGTTTCTCCTTTTAAAGAATGTTTTTCAAACCTGAAACTTGGTGATTTTGGCTATGTGATAGTTGTCAATAAAGACAAATGTTCTGTATTGGGAATTGGTGATATTTGTCCCAAGTTTAAATCGGGTTTTCAAGTATACTATGAAAAATGTCGGTTTGTTCCTATTGTTGCATGTAATTTACTGTCTTTTACTGCCTTGAAAAATGATGGTTTTGGGGGAAGTTGGGGAAATGGATGAATGAAGGTTAAAAAGGGTTCTTTGGTGGTTTTTAAATCTAAAAGAACTAATAGCTTGTATCCATTTACTGTTGTACCTATTTTACCTGCTTCTAATGTGAATACTACTCTTCCTGACAAAACTGTTTTGTGGCATCTAAGACTAGGACATGCTAGTTCTATGAATTTATCAACTTTGAGAAAATCTGGAGTGTTTAGTAAAGATAAAATCTCTAATCTACCTTTCTGTGATTCTTGTGTTATTGGAAAACAACATAAGGTATCTTTTCCTGTCTCTGCCTCTCCTGATAGATCTGTAGCCTCTGAAATTATTGAATATATACATGCTGATGTGTGGGGTCCCTCTAGTACTACTGTTGGGAGATGATTCAGTCTTCTCGCAATCAGTTAAGACATAACTCAGTAGCCCTGTGCTCTGAATATTTACTGAAGATTTGAAGATCCCAAAACCCTATCTTGGCTGATGAACCATTCAGTTGTAACATGTTCCGCTCTATCTCCCGAGGCTTCGCACTCGGTAGACAATCTTCATCCGGTTCGGGCGCTCGCAGATTACCCGCCTCGGCACCGAAGTACAAGACTCGCTGATATCTTGGACTCACAGGAGCAAGATATCGAAAGGAGTCAGTGGAATTGAACTCGGCGAGAGTAGTTCATCGAACTCGTAGTTGATCTTCGGGAGAGCCGACTCAACGAGGAGTATGCTACTAAATAAAGATCGGACTCAAGAACGGCCGGAGTCTTCTAACCGCCGATTCTCTAAAAGTCAAATCAACGAGTCGCACGAGGAAGAGAGAAGTCGCTTCGATCTCCTTGAAGTCCTGCTCGTCTCACCCACTTTCCCGAACCTCGACCAATGACGAGCAACCACCGTCCTATATCCGTTAAAGCCGCAAGTCAACAACTTTCCGAGAAATGGAGGGAAAGTACACTGCAACCATACTTTGAAAGAGCCGTTAGCTACCCAAAAGAGAGAGGTAAAAGGATCGTCATCTCCAACGGATCTATCCTTATCTCTCGCTCTATAAATAGAGGGACACATTCAAATTGAAGCTCACTCGTAAAACCGAAGAACACACGAGCATTCACGAGCAATTCGTGAAATGTCTTAAGTCTTCCGCAAGTAGTTCGAAGAAGTAATCTCCGACGAAAGACTACATACCTGCTCATAGGGAACCAAGCTTAACCAGAATCATATAGCCTCTAGTATCCAAGCGACTGAACACGAACCCAAGTCTATACTTAGTCGTTCGTCGCTCTAGAAGCCACTTTCTTGTTCCCTATCCCTCTAACCGAAGCTCAGCTGTTCATATCTATAGCTTAGACGAAGGAGTTCATAGTCGAACTGATCCTTATTGTAAAGGACTCCTTCATAGTTGGAGAGTTTCTCAAACACTTAGTTTGATACCCTGTAAACTGAGACTTGCTCAGTATAAATCTCAAGACCAGTGTTTGTCCAGCGTACAAACCAACTGAGACTATCTTAGTATAATACATAGCCTCCTGATCTTTCGGGACAGTGGACGTAGGATTGTTGGATCCGAACCACTTTAAAAATCATCTGTGTTCTGTGCTCGTTACTTACTGCTGCATTGATTACTGTGCATACTGAAATTATCTTTAAAATCATTCAACTGAGTTTCAGCAAGCTTAATCGATCGCACTAATATATCAAACCTGTTTTGCTAAAAATGTTTTCCTAACTCAACCGAATTTGGGCCTACACATTTCCGCACTACCGAACTTTATCTCGAACCGGATCGAATTCTCGACTCTGAGTCGGCCCAGCGTGCCTCGCAAAGTCCGTCACTCGCCACGCGATTCGTAAACACTTATTTGGTCCGTTGAATTAGTTCGGCATGACACTCTCCCGAAAAGGACCGTTTCGCGTTTAAAGTTGAGAAATCGGTTTTCAGGTGTATTTACCCCCCCCTCTACACCTGAACGTTACTCTCGGGACCAATAACTCCTACTCATAGTGGCTGTATGTATTATTTGTCTATCATGGATGATTTTTCAAGGAAAACTTGGTTATTTCTTTTAAGACAAAAATCTGAGGTTTTTCAAAAATTTTGTGACTGGAAAACTGAGGTAGAAAACCAAACAGGGAAGAAGATTAAAGTTCTTAGGACAGATAATGGTCTTGAGTTTTGTAATTATCCTTTTGACAATCTGTGTGTTAGGTCAGGGATTAGAAGGCACAAAATTGTCCCTTACAACCCACAACAGAATGGGGTAGTGGAAAGAATGAATAGGACACTTCTAGAAAAGGTTAGGTGTATGCTAGAACATGTAGGGTTGTCTAAAAATTGTTGGGGTATAGCTGCCTTAACTTCTACATATCTTATAAATAGGCTTCCTTCTAGCTACCTTAAAGGTCAATGTCCTGATGAGCCTCGGTTTGTAGCCCATTTATCCATTTGATTTGTGCGTTTTTTGTTATGCAAATGCAGATAAGTGGCCTGGATGTGGAGAGAATAGGGAGAAAATATGGTGCTGCTGGATCTAGAGGTCTTCTGACCAAGATTGATGGAACTGCCCAGAAGACAGGAGAAATAGCCTGAAAATAGGCCAGAATTAATGCAGATTCCATCGGGCCGGAAATTGAGAAGAAAAAAATGCTGAAACAGGCCCAAAACCCGGCCCACATCATTCTGGCAAGTTATGGCGGGAACTAGGGACCTAGAAGCTACATCATGGCCTTACTCTGACCAGCAGCCCATACCTGCTACAGTTCTTCCCACCTACCAAATCCAGATATTTTGTGAAGACAAAAGAGGAGGGAACGATGCTAATACAGAATATAGATATACTTACATTTTCCATGGATGTAGCTCGTTCCTCTCTCTAGAAAACTCTCTAAAATTTCCACCATTAATGTAATTCAAAAACATCTTTACTTTTCTGCCTAGAACAGCTTGAAGCTCTCCAAGGAGAAGACTTCCTTTTGTGAATGTTATCGGTCAGGTTTATTTACAGTTCTTAAATTCAATCTTTAATGCTTACATTTACTCTTTCATGTTCGTTGTTAAGTTCCTCTACTATTCACAGCTAAGTTAATTTATTGCATGCTTTCTGTCCATATCACGCCTTTACATATAAATGCCTTTACTTTCGTATGATGTTGTCTCTTGTTATTTTTAGTTGAATGGTCATGCTAGTTCTTTACTATTTTACGATAGTCTACTGTTTCAACCTTAAGTTTCAGATCTGCTTCATGCTTTATTTTTACATGCCTAGTTTTATGTCCTTAGTCAATATGTGTAGCTAATTTTCCAGATCTGGCCGAGGTAATGAGACACCACCCCTAAGAGTCTGTGAGATGTGAGAACGTGCTTAATAATTGGTTGAGTAGAGGTTTTAGTTGAACTCTATTTGAGATAGTTGAGAACTGCTTAGATCTGATCAACCTGGGAAGGTACACTTCTTTCTAGGCAGACGTAGACTAGCTGGGTTTTCTGCTTTGAATGCTAAATATCGGTAGATGCCTTGATTTGGTTCCTTTGTTCTTAATGCTCCTTAGTGCCTCCCTAGTCATTGCTAAACAAGGTAGGGTAGTTACCTGGGTAGGGGATTGTTTCTATGCTCAACATGGCAGTTCCAGCATAATAGAAGGAATGGACGCCCCTGTGCTCAACACAACGTCCTAGCCAGATAACCTTAACTAAACTGATTCACATAGTAATCTAGGATCGGACAGGGGGGTGGTGTGAAATTACCTTGGCTGGATTGCTTTTATAACTTGTTATTTGATTGTTGATTATTTTATGTTATCTTTCTGCCTAGTTATAGAACACCCAAAATTTATGGTGGCTGCTAGCCAAAACCCTTTAGGTCAGTAGAATTTGTTGCTTAATCACCCGTTCCCTGAGGATCGACCTCTTGCTTGTCACTGTACTTGTCCAGTATAGTTTCTCTGCAGGTGTTCTTACTTATAAATTTATTTGGTGCGCGCGGTTCTAACAGCGACGGAACTACGTGTCCATCAAATTGGCGCCGTTGCCGGGGAACGGCATTTTTAAGATTTAAGTTACTTTTTCTATTGACCAGTTTGTTATTGTCAACAGTATCTCTTCCAGGTGTTTATGAGCGGTTTTGTCAACCCTAATTTTTGGTACGATCCCGAAATAGAGAAGACAGCCAGGAGAAACCGAAAGGAGACACAACTGCGCTAGCGACAAGTTCAACTGGAGTCGCAAGGCGAAGAAACTGCCCATTCAGGAGCAGCAAGCGAAGCTGGTACTGAAGCCAGCCGCCCAGAAGACCGAGATACTCATTTTGTCCGGGCAGAGGACCAAGCTGAGAAGGACCAAACTGACAAGGAAGAATCTGATTCTGAATCAAAAACAGAATCCGCAACAGAAATGGACGAGGAAGATAGGCAAGTCCTTTAAGTTAATGAGCACACTGCGAGGAAGAGGAGGAATCATGTGCAGATTGCTGCGTATGGAGAGAACCCGGTGGAGCTCAAGGCGTGAGTACCGAATGCTCGCCCAAATTTTACGGAAAAAAGAATGAGAACCCTTTCTCGTTTTTGAATGAGTTTGAGAAGATATGCAGGCTACAAAAGAGAACTGGCCAGCAATCTAAAGATGAAGTAAAGCTAATGGCATTTCCTTATGCCCTGAGTGATCGTGCTAACACTTGTACTCAAGTTTGCGCACAGACACCATTGCTAACTGGCCACAGATGGAGACCACTTTTCTTGAATATTACTTTCCAGCCACGAAGACAAGTGCCTTGAGAAAGGAGATCTCAGACATCCAACAAGAAGGTGATGAATCCCTAAGTGAGTATTGGGAGCGATTCAGCAGATTAGTGGAAGACTGCCCAAACCACAAGTATAGAGATGGGGAGTTATTTCAATTCTTCTACCAAGGCCTAACCATGAAGTACAAAGACCTGGTGAACTCCGGAAGTGGAGGAGGATTCACTCACTTTAAGGTTAGTGAGGCCGTAAAGTATATCCGGGAGACTGGTGGACTCCACAAAAGAATATGATAGAGAAAATGCAAAGAATGTGAGGAAGGTCGCCCAAGCAACCTCCTCAGACTATGAAAGGAGGAACGAGGACAAAATGGAGAAGATAGAGAGACTGCTGAACCAAGTAGTGAACAAGCCAACCACAACTGAACCTGTGGAGGTGACTTGTGGTGCCTGCGGTGAGTTGGGCCACTCTTCTATAAGATGCACCATGGGGGTGGTAGAGTGTGAAGATGGCAATGCAGTGGGGGGATATCATTTCATGAAAAACAGAGATCACCCTAACCTACGCTGGAGACAACCTGGAGATCCACCACAGCAGACACAACAAAGATATCATCCACCACAGCCAGACTATCAACAACATAATTATCAACAGAATCACCAAACTGTACCTCCTCCGGCTCAACCATTCTACCAACAACCACCACAACGTTATCAATCACCACCTCCAGCTTATCAAAATCAACCATAGTCACCATCCCATCAAACACAACCCTAATCTTCTTCTTTCCAAACACAGCCCTACCAACAACAACAACAAGCCCAATTACCTACTGCACAACCTCAAAATCAATTACCACCCAACCAAAATCAAACCTACAGACCACCACACCACAGAGGAGGTACTTCCCAGAACCAGAATGCTCCGCAAAGGTCATACAGAACCAATGAAGAGCTATGGAATGAATTCCAAAACTCCCAGAATGAGCAGAAGGCTGGTATGAGCGCCTTATCCAAACAATTAGAACAATTGGCCAACTCCCTGAGGGACATAAAAGGAGACAAAGGAGCCATTCCTGCCCAGGTTCAGATCAACCCAAGACAGGAGAATGCCAGTGCAGTAACTCTGAGGAGTGGACGAAACTTACCCCCACCAACAAGGAAGGAAAGTAGTGTGCCTGAGCCTAAATAGTCAGAAGAGGAGACGCAAAGGCCGATTGAGCCAAATTCTCCACCACCGTTTCCATCTGCCTTGTTACGAAGAACGAAGCCGAAGGCAGAAACTATGGACTACAAAGCATTGTTTGAAGGACTGGAAATTAACATCCCACTTCTTCGAGCTCAAGTTTCCCCCAATTGGCGAAGTTAGTGAAGGAATTTATAGCTGGTAAGGTGCCTGATGGAGAGAAGGTGATCATGCAGAAAGCAGCTTCGGTGATGATACAGAAAAGCCTCCCAGATAAATGTGTAGACCCAGGTGCGTTTACACTTCCGTGCTTAATTGGAGAGAAGTTGATCCTTAATGCCATGTGTGACTTGGGAGCATCTATAAGTGTGATGCCACTATCGGTTTACAACACATTGGTGGGAGTAGAACTGAAAGAGACTAGGGTAGTGATGCAATTGCAGATCGATCATGCATCTACCCATGTGGACTGCTAGAGAATGTCTTGGTTAAGGTGAACGGGTTTATTTACCCAGCTGATTTCTTTGTCATCAACACCAATGATGAAAGGGTAAAGGGGATTGCTGGAGTACTTTTAGGAAGGCCCTTTCTGGACACCATAAGGGCAGTCATCAATGTACACGAAGGAACAATCGGCATATCATGGAATGGGGAGAAATACACACACAACATTTATGCAGCCATGAAGCAGCCTGCCGATGCAGAGAATGTGAATACTGGTGATGTTTTTGTTCCAATGATTCAACATCATTTGGAAACAGAATTTGCAAAAGACAAAATGGAGGTAGTTGTTACCCAAGGTATTACAGAATTGGACATTCAAGGGATGAGTGATGATGAAGTCAAAGAAGCTGTTATGAGTTTATATTCTCAACCAGAATTGAAAGTTACCAACAGCGTGAGTGGACTGCCCCAGGATTAGATTCCAGAAAAGCAACTACCATCCATTATCAAGGCACCTGAACTGGAACTCAAACCTCTCCCTGAAGGAATAATAGGGTTTACAGTAAGGCTACCTTCCTCCTGGTGTGTTGTCGCGGCTCCGATTGTTGCTCCTGTGTCAGATCTTCTGATCTGTGTCCCGCCTTTTTCTCCTCTCGGGTGGTCAGAGATCTGAAGAAAATAAATTTATTCTCTCTCTATAAACTCACGCCACTCTCGATTTTTATGAATCAATTGTGTGAGTTTCTGAACAGAATACTAATATATATAGGCTTCAAAAACCTATATAATATTAATATATTTGTAGCCCATTAATTTAATTATAATCCAATGGGCTTCTATTAAATCAGCCCATAATATAATTTATTAATTTATTGGGCTACTAATATTTATCAATTAATTGGCCCGACCCAATTAATTCCGGATAAATAACATTATTAAATAATGTAAAATACATTAATCCATTAATAATGAATTCTGAGAGATAATAAATTACTAGGCAACTAATTGGGCCAGATCAGGGATCCAATACAAGAAATAAAGTCGGGCCTCCAATTAATTAATTATCCATGCTCAGCCCAGAGCAAAATTAATTAATTAACACAGATTCATTCCACTAGAGAATCCGTGCTGACTTACCCCTTTATCCCAATTTGAGCAAGGGCTTGTATTTTAGACTTAATCGATCTCCGTATTTAAGATAGAAATATCCGTTAATTAATTAAGCTTACCGATCGCTTAAATTAATTAACATCTTATATTCCCGAGTAGTACCACTCGACCTTATTAACACACCCGAACTTAATCAACCGGCCAGGTTTAGTGTGCTAATCCTTTCGAGTTCCTCGGGGGATATTATCAACCCATTCCCGGGATACGGCCGCAAGATACGGACAACCGGACTGAGCCACAAATGACTACTAACACCCAAGATACGTAGATCCGGTCGCTCATTGGACGTTCACCATAGTAGGTCAAAGTGATAGATAGCCAAATGCACTCACCGAAGTCTTACCAAGCTTAAGATCGGCTAAGTCACCGAGATCTTGGTTCTCCACTAAGGTCGGCTTAGGAGAACACATCTCACCGTGATCCTTCAATACACCACCTTAAGTGTACCAAGAAAGACAAGCAGACTAAGACAAGCCACTTCTTATCTAAATCTGCAGCTTAAACCGACAACTTCATCCTTAAGTTGTCTCACCGTGTTAACTGTTTATATCTTGTCAGTTCAACCAATTTGTGTTGTCTTCTGTGATACCCGACACACCACACAAATCTAACATTTATACAAGATAAAGGATAACATGTGCAAATATACATATTTATCGGATAGGAGAATAAAACAAGTGGTAAGGACAAAAACACATTGTATACAAGCATAAAAAGTGCTTCCAAGTATACAAAATCCCAACAATTCTCCCACTTATACTAAAGTAAACTTTTAGTATACAATGTGTCTATATCTCGCCTATCTAGGTACAAACTAGTACCCGGCTATATGTTAGCTATCTATCCTATCTATCACGACATCTTCTCCCACTTATACAAAAGTTTCGTAGTCCTAAGTGGGGCATCTCTACCATCCCAAAGCCACGAACATGCTTCTCGTAAGCCGGGAGTGGTAAGCTCTTCGTGAAAGGATTAGCTAGGTTGACTTCGGGCCCAATTTTGTCAATCACCGTGTCACCTCGATTTACGAATACTCGTATAATATGGTACTTCCCGTCTATGTGTTTAGACGCCTTGTGAGATCTAGGTTCCTTAGAATTTGTTATCGCACCCGCATTATCACAATAAATCGTGATCGCCTTAGGCAAATTCCGAACAATATAAAGATCTTGGAGGAAATTCTTGAGCCAAACCGCCTCTTTCGAAGCTTCAAGAGCGACCACATACTCTGCTTCCATGGTTGAGTCCGCAATGCATTTCGCTTTGCACTCCTCCATGAAACGACTCCACCTCCCAAGGTAAACACATAACCCGAGGTAGACTTCTTCTCGTCCGACCGGTCACCCGGAAATCCGATTCCGTATAACCCAAAGACACTAGATCGTCTCTGACCGGTAAACAAGCCTATAATCTCTAGTCCGTTTAAGGTACTTGAGAATATACTTGACCGCTGATCCAAGTATTCCTTTCCGTGGTTAGACCGATATCTTGAGACCATGCCTACGGCATATGAGATATCTCGCTTTTGTACAAAGCATCGCATACATGAGGCTACCGGCAAGGAAGCATATGGTACTTGCCTCATATTTTCTATCTCTTCGGGCGTTTTGGGCACCGATTCTTGGATAGAAAAATGCCATGTCTGAAAGGTACTAAACCTCTCTTGGCTTTTGCATGCTAAAACGAGCAATAACAGTGTCAATGTAGGACATTTGTGACAAGCTTAACATCCTTCTTCTAGCGATCTCGAATAACATTGATCCCAAGGATGTAAGCAGCTTCACCTAAGTCCTTCATTTGAAACTGCTCGGATAACCACGTCTTTACGTCTGATAACACTTCAACATTATTGCTAATGAGAAGGATGTCATCTACGTAAAATGCAAGAAACACCACTGATCTGTTAACACAAATACGTTACACACACCTCGTTAGGACAGGATACAAATCCATAGGATTTGACTACCTCGTCGAAAACGCTGGTGCCATAACCGGGAATCTTGCTTAAGTCCATGAATAGACTTCTTAAGCTTCCAAACTAGATGCTCTTCGCCCTCCTTCACATAACCATCTGGCTGTTTCATGTAGATGTCCCTACTTTTTTCAAGGTGACCGTTTAGGAATACGGTTTTGACATACATTTGCCAGATCTCTGGTTTCATGTGAGCTGATATAGCAAGGAGAATCCAAATGGACTTGATCATTGCTATAGGCGAGAAGGTCTCTTCGTAATCGATACCTTCTTTCCGGGTAAAACCCTTCGCCACTAGCATGGCCTTAAACGCCATGATCTCTCCATACGGTCCTCTCTCTTTCTCTTGTATACCCACTTACTACCAATAGCATTGCAGCCCTCGGGTAGTTCGGTGATCTCGTATACATCCATATCGATTATGGACTCAAATTCCGAGTCCATGGTGATTCTCCATGAATCCGCATCTACATCTCCCACTGCTCGTTGTAAGTCCGAGGGATCCACGGTATCTTGTTCATCTACCGGGAGATAATTAAACGTCTCCCTAGTGAACATATACCGATCAGTGTAAATATCACCCTCCCACTACGTCGAACGGTGTCGGAGAGCTGTGTTAACAGTTGTGCGGTTACTCGTGGAGTACTATCTTGCACAACCGGTCGTTCAAGTGGAACTCGACCACCTTGTAATTCCTCAAGGATGATGTCGACTCGAGATTTATGGTTACTAATGTAATCCTCTTCTAAGAACCGAGCGTTAGGGCTAACAACGATCTTCTCGTTCTTTAGGATCATAAAAGTATCCACCCTTCGTTTCCTTCGGATGCCTTATGAACAACATCACTTCGAACGTGATTCCAATTTGTCGGCCCGCCTATTCAAGACATAAGCGGGATAACCCCAAATCCTTAAGTGGTGCATACTCGGGTTTGTGCCCGCTCCACAACTCGAAAGGAATCTTTTGTACCGACTTGGAATGCACACGGTTCAAGCCAAGTATGCTCGCGTTCTCTGTGGCATATCCCCGAGAGGAAACCGGCAAAGTTGCATAACTCATCATCGACCGAACCATCTCTAAGAGACTTCGGTTCCTTCTCTCTCGACACACCATTCTCGCCGAGGCGTGCCCGTCTTGTCGGCTAGGGATGTAATCCCACATTCCGTCAAGTAGTCCTTGAACTCGTTGGATAGGTATTCCCTACCACGATTAGATCGCAGTGTTTTGATTTCCTTTACCTAGCTTCTTCTCCACTTCTGCCTTGAATTCCTTAAAGGTTTCAAAGCAATCCAACTTGTGGCGAAGAAGGTAAACATATCCATACCTCGAGTAATCGTCAGTAAATTTGACGAAGTACTCATACCCTCCACGAGCTTGTGTAGACATAGGCCCACACAAGTCAGAATGTATCAAACTTAATACTTCGTGGCTCTATAACGCTTAGCCTTGAAAGGCCTAGTCATCATCTTTCCTTCCAAACCAGGGTTCGCAAGTTGGAAATGGTTCAATCTTGGAGAGACTCCAATAATCCATATTCCACCAACCTCTGAGTCCTGTTAAGATTGATATGACCTAGTCTTAAGTGCCACATATAAGTTTGGTTTACCTCAGAAGATTCTTTCCTCTTCTTAGGATTTGATGATGAGGAAGCAACATTAACAGAATTACGCGGATTACAAGTAATAGTATATAAAGATCCGTTTAATAGCCCAACACAGATGAAATCATCGTCTTTCATGATAGAAACTTCACTATCAAAACTTGATTTATAACCATCCATGATGTAGAGTTTTGAAACAGAAATTATGTTTCGCCTAAACTCGGGCACATATAAAACATCTTTAAGTACTAAAACAGAACTATCAAAAGATAGATGTAGATCTCCAATGGCAATTGCAGGAACTTTCAATCCATTGCCCATTGAGACTACCACCTCGCCATTGCTCAATTACCTTTTCTGCAAGAAACCTTGCAAGGTGTAACAAACATGAACAGTTGCCCCCGAATCCACTACCCATTCATGGGTAGAAGAGGAAACCAGAACAGTTTCAGTTACAAGAGCGACTCGCGTCTCTTTCTGTTTTGCCTTGACATCTGGATTATAATTCTTCCAGTGTCCTTTCTTACCATTCTTGAAGAACCTTCCTTTCTCCTTTGACATTTGCATGTCGCCGGTAAGGACCGTCTTCTTACTCCCATTCGCTCTTCTTGAAATATCCACCCTTTCTGTTCTTTTTCTGGTTTCCGCATTTTAGAGGATTCCTTGAACTACTAGGGATATTCAAGACTTGAGCACTCTTGCCCTTTTCTATAACCTCTTTGACCGCTACCAAAGATTTGAGTAACATACTCAAAGTAAACTCGTTCTTAGACATAGCGGTCCTAAAAAAGAAGTTCTTATAGAACCTTTGCAGAGCATTTATTGGGAAGGTAAGATATCTCTTCCACTTTGTAAAATTATTTAAAATTGTAAACCCGTTAGGGTTTGGTTGGTGAGACTGTTTAGGAACTCGAAATTAAAGTTTTTCGAACAGACATATCTGAAAAAATATAAATTAAAAGCATGTATAAAATTAATATTTGCACATAATTCGTAATTAACAATCATTGTAACCTTTTGAAAAACCAATGACGTTAAATACTCGAATAGCCCTAAAGATCACACTCGCAAGCCACTCAGGTGGACGTTTACTCGTGTACCCCTAGACCAAGCTATATACCTAGCTCTTTAATTTCAATCCACGCCTAGGTTCTTAAGACGAATGAAATTAATAATCCGATATCTCTGGACCATGTCACTATTAAAACGCGGGAAGGGACTTCTCAGGAAGTTGTACCTGCGGTGACATCTAAGCTTTGACCATTAATTTGACCGAATTAACATCAAATTCTCGAAATTGGCATACTTACGCGAACCATACCGCTTTCAATTTGATTTAATTAGCCATCTTATTTAATTATTATCTGCTAGAGTACTCGTGTTTACTAGGCACGCAAGCCACTCAGGTGGACGTTTACGGCTTCGCTCCCACTACTCAATAATAATTAAATATTATATTAGATAACCCATCTCACAAAACTCGTGGTTCAAAAAATACAAGCAAGCCACTCAGGTGGACGTTTACTCATATAATTGTTCCACTTTTGTGTAGGGTCCAATTAATGGAGGTCCAATTAAGTGTTTAATATCCAAATTAATGGAATCTAATTAAACATTTAATTTAAATTGCTTAGTCTTTTTATTCAAAAGGTTTGTAACGAATTATGCATATCACATAATTCCTAAAGCATGCAATTTCTAAGCGCATATAATAAAACGTGCTCGCGAAAAATAAAACATGCTTTAGCAACGACTTAAATCCTATTTACATGCTTTTCTAGGTGCAATTAATCACATAATCGCATGCTAAAGCATAATTAAAAATAAATACGCAAATAGGAAATTTAAAATCGTTATCGGGCTTTAAAACACTTAATTCCTAACTATTACATTGCCCGATCAAAATACAGATCTTCGAAATCTTGAAAATCTTCGAATCTGAAAGCCGCGTCGAAAACCGCATCGAACCGTCGTCGCCACGTCATCGGGGGTCCGCCACGTGGCGCACACGCAGCGCCAAATCGCCAGGGTTGATGTGGCGCGCCACGTCGCCGCGCCACGTCGGCGTCTTCTTCAACAAAAATCACGCCGGAAAACGCGCGCCGCCGCCGCGGCGCGCTGGCCCGTCGCCGGCAGTGCCGCCTCCCCGACCCGCGCCGCCACCTCCCCGACCCGGCGCCGCCGCTGAAACGCGCTCCGCCGCCGCGGAATGGCGCCAGTGATGGCAGCAAGGGCGGCCGCGATCGCACGCAGCAGACACGCGCGCCGCGCCTTCCCGGCCAAGCCCGGAGTTCCGCCACCGTCCTCGCCACCCCCGACATCCTCAAGACGTCCGAACGTGCGAAACGGCCGGGCGATTTCGGCCACGCCGACGGAATTGCGCAATAAATCGCGCTCCGCCGCCGCCGCCTTTCGCCGCCTTAATTCTTCGTTTCCGAGCCGCGATTCGATCAATTGAAAGAGGGGAAACGTAATTGGAACACTCACGACCACCGGGTAACGGATTCCGGCCGAGATTAGTTCCTCAATTTCCCGAATTTCAAACGATTCGCCGGAACGAATTCATAACGAGCAAGCTCTACTTCAGACGTCAATTCCGGTCGCATCCGGGATCGGATGATCCCATACAACCTATCAACGCGAAGCTCGTAAGACGAGGATTCCATAGGTCCAAGCCTATCGGAAATCCGACCCCGGAACCGCCGGGAATCGCCGCCGCAAAATGCGGCGGAAACCTAGAAAACTAGGGTTTCCTGGCCAATTTGGGAATTTCTGGACAGCACGACCACTTCTCCTTTCCGACGCTATTCCGGACAAACCAGAAATCGGAATGGGTCGTGCGACCTATCCAGACGAAGCTAACGCGAAGAAAAACAAACCTATCCTAACGTATCGGAAGGATACTGTAGCACGCGCCCTCACGCGCTGTCGCAAGTCGGCGCCCGTGTTCTGCCAGAAACTAGGTTTTTGCCCTTCCGCTCCGTCGCGCCTCGATTTTCGTGCCAATCGGACCCATTACAGTACAACAAACAGTACAATCACATAGCACATTGATCCTATCAACTACTCGTGGATTTTCTCACGAGAAAAACATTACATCGGGGTCAAAACAATGGCTCGCAGCCGCCCCCAAACACGAAAATAAGCCCGATAACGACGGAATAAAAACTAATTATGCAACAATCAGAGCCTAAACCAGGCTCGATACCAATTGAAGGAATAATAGGGTTTACAAGTAAGGCTACCTTCCTCCCGGTGTGTTGTCGCGGCTCCGATTGTTGCTCCCTGTGTCGATCTTCGATCCGTGTCCCGGCCTTTTTCTCCCTCCCGGGTGGTCGGAGATCCGAAGAAAATAAATTTATTCTCTCTCTATAAACTCACGCCACTCTCGATTTTTATGAATCAATTGTGTGAGTTTTCGAACGTAATACTAATATATATAGGCTTCAAAAACCTATATAATATTAATATATTTGTAGCCCATTAATTTAATTATAATCCAATGGGCTTCTATTAAATCAGCCCATAATATAATTTATTAATTTATTGGGCTACTAATATTTATCAATTAATTGGCCCACCAATTAATTCCGGATAAATAACATTATTAAATAATGTAAAATACATTAATCCATTAATAATGAATTTCGAGAGATAATAAATTACTAGGCAACTAATTGGGCCGGATCGGGGATCCAATACAAGAAATAAAGTGGGCCTCCAATTAATTAATTATCCATGCTCAGCCCAGAGCAAAATTAATTAATTAACACGATTCATTCCACTAGAGAATCCGTGCCGACTTACCCCTTTATCCCAATTTGAGCAAGGGCTTGTATTTTAGACTTAATCGATCTCCGTATTTAAGATAGAAATATCCGTTAATTAATTAAGCTTCTTGACCGCTTAAATTAATTAACATCTTATATTCCCGAGTAGTACCACTCGACCTTATTAATACACCCGAACTTAATCAACCGGTAGGGTTTAGTGTGCTAATCCTTTCGAGTTCCTCGGGGGATATTATCAACCCATTCCCCGGGATACGGCCGCAAGATACGGACAACCCGGCTGAGCCACAAATGACTACTAACACCCAAGATACGTAGATCCGGTCGCTCATTGGACGTTCACCATAGTAGGTCAAAGTGATAGATAGCCAAATGCACTCAGCTGAAGTCTTACCAAGCTTAAGATCAGCTAAGTCACCGAGATCTTGGTTCTCCACTAAGGTCAGTTAGGAGAACACATCTCACCGTGATCCTTCAATACACCACCTTAAGTGTACCAAGAAAGACAAGCGGCTAAGACAAGCCACTTCTTATCTAAACTGCAGCTTAAACCGACAACTTCATCCTTAAGTTGTCTCAGCTGTGTTAACTGTTTATATCTTGTCAGTTCAACCAATTTGTGTTGTCTTCTGTGATACCCGACACACCACACAAATCTAACATTTATACAAGATAAAGGATAACATGTGCAAATATACATATTTATCAGATAGGAGAATAAAACAGTGGTAAGGACAAAAACACATTGTATACAAGCATAAAAAGTGCTTCCAGTATACAAAATCCCAACACTCCCTGCACACCTCAAGTATGCCTACTTGGGAGAGAAAGAAACATTGCCAATCATCATCAGCAGTAACCTAACACAGGAAGATGAAGCCAAACTTGTTGCAATTCTGAAGAAGCACAAAACTGCAATTGGGTGGACATTGGCAGATATCACTGGGATCAGCCCAGACATCTGCATGCACTACATTTTGATGGAGCCCAACAGTAAGCCGAGCAGAGATCCAACGCAAATTGAACCCGAACATGAGAGAAGTGGTCCTCAAGGAGATTATTAAAATTTTGTCGATGGGGATCATCTACCCAATCTCAGACAGTAAGTGGGTCAGCCCGGTACATGTGGTGCCCAAGAAAGGAGGAATTCAACTAGTGGAAAATGAGAAGGAGGAACTTGTCCCTACGCGCCCAGTCATTGGATGTCGCATGTGTATAGACTATCGCAAGCTCAATAATGCCACAAGGAAAGATCACTTCCCCCTGACATTCATTGACCAGATGCTCGAGAGGTTGGCAGGGCAAGCATATATGTGCTTCTTGGACGGCTACAGTGGTTATTTTCAGATACATGTGAGCCACGATGACCAAGAAAAGACAACCTTCACCTGCCCCTTTGGCACCTACGCATACAGAAGAATGCCCTTTGGGCTATGCAATGCACCAGGTACATTTCAAAGATGCATGATGAGCATTTTCTCAGACATGATCGAGAAATGTATAGAAGTTTTCATGGATGATTTTACTGTCTATGGGAGTTCATTTGATAACTGTCTGGATAGCCTAGATAAGGTTCTGGCCAGATGCGTTGAGAAGAACCTTGTGCTCAACCACGAGAAGTGTCACTTCATGGTGAAAGAAGGCATCGTGCTGGGCCATATAGTATCAGAAAAGGGGATAGTGGTTGATACAGCGAAGGTAGACATCATTTCTCAATTGACATACCCTACCAATGTCAAGGAAGTCCGTGGGTTCCTTGGCCATGCAGGGTTCTATCGCAGATTCATCAAAGATTTTGCTAAAATAGCTCAGCCCCTGACCAAACTTCTTCAACTTGATGTGCCTTTTGAGATCAGTGATAGTTGCAAGCAAGCTTTCAACACTCTCAAGGATAAGCTCACCTTTGCCCCAATCATGCAAGCTCCTGATTGGGACCTACCATTCGAACTGATGTGCGATGCCAGCGATTATGCAGTCGGTGTAGTCTTAGGCCAGAAGTTGGGCAAGGAGAATCATGTCATATACTATGCTTCGAAAACTCTGAATCCTGCCCAATGCAACTACACAACCACTGAGAAAGAACTATTGGCGGTTGTTTTTGCCTTTCAAAAATTCAGATCCTATTTGTTAGGATCCAAAATCATTGTGCACACGGACCATTATACTTTGAAGTATCTGTTGTCAAAGGCAGAATCCAAGCCAAGGCTAATCCGATGGATTCTACTACTTCAGGAATTTGGCTGGGAGGTTAAAGACAAGAAAGGGACAGAAAATAGAGTTGCTGACCACTTAAGCAGACTGATCCAACCTACAGATGGTGTCCCAATTCGAGAGACCTTTCCAGAAGAACACCTATATGAGATCAAGGAAGTCTACAGCATGAGCATAGCAAGTCTGCCCTTCTTCCCAGAAGTGACGTACTGCGCCGCAGTCAGCCGAATGGGCAGACTCCCCTGGTACGCTTCCATTGTCAATTTTCTTACCTCAAAGCAAACTCTATCCCACTTCACTCGAGCACAACGCCTTAAACTTAAGAGTGATAGTAAATACTACTTTTGGGATGAGCCATACTTATGGAAGATCGGGGCCGATCAAATTATACGGAGATGTGCCCCTGAGTCTGAGCAGAAGAGTATCTTGGAGCACTGTCATACCCTTGCATGTGGAGGTCATTTCGGAGCGAAAAGAACAGTCAGGAAAGTCCTAGACAGTGGATTTTTCTGGCCATCTCTACAAAAAGACTCTTATGAATTCTGCAAGAGTTGCCACAGATGCCAAATGACAGGCAACATTTCCAGGAGAGATGAGATGCCTCAACAGCCCATGCGGTTCTGCAAAATTTTTGATGTCTGGGGAATGGATTTTATGGGACCATTCCCCAATTTATTCGGGAATTTCTACATTCTGCTGGCTGTGGACTACGTTTCCAAGTGGGTAGAAGCCAAGGCAACCAGAACCGATGACGCCAAGGTTGTTTCGAGCTTTTTACGATCTCACATCTTCACGCTGCCGGAGTACCAGGCGGTCATCGCCGATCAAGGGACACACTTCTGCAATCGGACCATTGAGGCTCTAATGAAGAAGTATGGAGTCCAGCACCGCTTGTCGACACCATATCACCCACAATCAAATGGCCAAGCAGAAGTTTCTAATAGGGAAGTTAAGCAGATTCTGGAGAAAACAGTCAACCCAACTCGCAAAGATTGGAGCCTTCGGCTCGATGATGCCTTGTGGGCATACCGAACTGCTTATAAGACACCTCTTGGGATGTCTCCCTACAGGTTAATTTTTGGAAAGATGTGTCATCTGCCGGTGGAGATAGAGCATAAAGCCTTTCGGGGTCAGCAGCGTATGAACATGCAAAGACACTCAATGTGGGTAAGAAAGGAAGTATCAACTGCAGGAATTAGAAGAACTGAGACTGGAAGCCTATGATGTAGCCAGTTGGTACAAAGATAGAGCCAAAATTTGGCATGATAAGAACATTCGGGGGAAGAGTTTTCAAGTCGGACAACTCGTGCTGTTATTTCAATCAAAGCTCAGGCTTATGCCTGGAAAGTTGAGATCCAGATGGATAGGACCGTTCAAGGTCACTCATTTCTGGCCTAGTGGAGCCGTGGAGATCGCAGGATCGTCAACAGTCCAGCCATTCACCGTTAATGGAAACCGCTTGAAAGCTTACCACGATCATAGTCAATTGGAGGAGATGGACTGCATGGTCCTCCATTGCCCACCTTCCCTCTGATTACTCAGAAGAACGTCCAGCCGAGGACGATAAACTCTGGCACTGGAGGGCATTCCCCTCATTTTTGAACCTCTAAGTGTTTTGCCTGTCCGTAAGGGATTTTCATCGCTATTTTAATATTTATTTTCAATTCTGTATTTCCCTATTTTGTTTTTCGCTTTTCTTTTTGGTGGATATTGCAGAGGGGTAGCGGAGCAAAGACAAAGCTGCGAGGGACTTGAGTGCAATTGCCAGAGAATTGTTTACTGTAGAAAGGCGGAGGGACCAATTTACAAATATCGGATAAGATTTAAATAATCTTATTTCAACCTAATCGAGCGAAGGGAGGCGTCTGCTACTGTTCATACGTCACATCAACACAGACGCACCCCTTCATATCCCGCTCTTTCTCCATATCAACTACCAAGAAACCCTCTCTTTCATTTAATTTCTCTCGCCATCCTCAACCTTTCTCTCAAAATCCACAGCAAAACACATTCTGCTACTATAACCATGGCCACAGATCACACCGTGAAGCATAAAAAGAAGTCGCGGTGACCCAAGGGAGAATCTTCGTCCGCTGCGGTCAGTGAACCAGCGACAGAACAACAGAGTCCTTCCTCTGACGTCGGCGCACGGTCACAATCGCTCACAGACGAACGTCGCCGTAAAGGGAAGAAGCGTCGCCGCTTTCATTTCGACGAGCTCTCAGAGCGCCACCTCAAGAAGCGCTGCTTAGCAAAGCTCACTCGCCGCCGTTCGCGAAGACAACCCACTGTCACTGTCATTCCATCCACTCCAGAACATTCATCTGTTCCCGAGTCGACCACTGCCGCCGCTGAAGAACCTACCGCTGCCCCAGACATTACCACTCTCGAGCAACCAGACGCTGACGAAACCCTGATCATCATTGAACAACCAGCCGCTGCTAGTCTGGAGCCACCGCAGCCCAGCGCCGCTGAAACTGCAGAACAACCAGACGATGCCACTTTGGAGCCACCGCAGCCCAGCGCCGCTGAAACTGCTGAGCCAGCGCTCCCTGCGTTGCCAGTACGTACGCCGCCGCGGTCACCAGTTGAAATCTCAGACTCTCCTCCACCAGAGGAGATGTCCCCTATCGACCCACAGCCTCTATGCTCCTACCCTGGAATAGAAGAGTTTAACCTGCATAAGCACGGAACAGAGCCCACCTTCTACTTCCAGAATCCGCAACTCTTCTCAGCGGAAGGACGGCGGATAGTTGAGTTCAACTCCAGCGTAGAAGTGAAGGCGTTAAAGCAGTTCTCGAACAAGAAAATGCGCCAGGGAGGAAGCCGACAGAAAGCCTTCTCTTCAGGTAGATACTTTGACCCTACTGTTTTACAAGGTTTGGGCATTCATGATGAGTTCATAGAGAAGTTTGAGACCATAGGCTGGTCATGGTTGTTGAATATTAATAACGTGTTTCCGCATGCTGAAATGTACGAAGAATTGGTGCCTGAGTTCTGCTCTTCCTTTAGATTTGAAAGGTTCGAGTCTGTGAATGATCCATGCATAACCTTCCGTATTTTAAATGTTTGGTATAAGTTGAGTCTAGCCCAGTGGAATTACTATCTTGGAATTATCCCATCTGCTATCAGTCTGTATGAACCTTACTTGAATGCATTGCGAGGTGCACCTAATGAAATCCCCTGCTATAAGAAACCCCAATTAGTATGGTCACAGTTTGCCCCCGGGGCTGGTAAGTTCGGTCCTCACAGTCTGAAATATACCCTATCCAAGACCAAGTCCTTAGAGTCTGCCATCTCTTCCTCACTTATAACCTTTCTGGTCGTTGCACTACTTACTCTAAAGTGTCTTACCAGGAATTATTTTTCATGTGGTGCATGAGGGAGGGTTATAAAATTGACTTAGGATATTGGATAGCCAAGGGGTTTGCGGAAATTGCATTGCGACCTACTCGCTATTTCACTCTTTGTCATTTTCTGGGGGAATTTTTCCACCAGCATTTCGTGCTGCATAGTATACATTGGCTGAAAGCCATTCCTCCCCCAAAGCCATTTAGCATGCATCATCTTGTCTGCGCTAAAGTAGTCTTTCATAGAGCTAACAATTCTTACAAGTTTATTGAGCTGGGAGTCAAACTTCCGAGCCACACCATAGCTGCAGGTGTCTCTCCTTCTAAGGCAACCCCTTCTGAGGTGCGACGCTTAAGAGAGACACATATTCAATTGAAAAGTCAAGTCTGCCGCCTGCAAGCAAAGCTCAATAAACTGCAAAGAAAGCTCACCGAGTTGACTAAAGGGAAGGAAATTGCAGAGGAATCCGAAGAGACCCCCACAGATGACAATTCCGCAAAAGCAGAACAGCCAGAACCACCTACCGAAAGTAGTGATCAGCACAATGAAGGAGGAACCCCAGAGGACAGCCCCCAGGAGAGTGATCTTCTAACCGAGGAAGACACTGACTCTGAGTTCCAGGCCTCTGAAGGCCATACTGAGTCAGAAATTGAACCAGGAGAGGTCAAAGATGAACAAGTAGGGTCACTAGAGGAAAGTGACCTAGAGCCAGGGGAAATCAGAGTGTCTACCGCAATAGATTCGAAAGAGAGTGAGCTTGAACCTGGTGAAGTCAGATTACCCCAACCCAGTACCCCAATTGAAACAAAAATCAATGCCCCCGCTGAAGATGACAAGACTGAGCAGGAAAACCAGCCTGAACACAAGGAACACACTTAAAATGGAGTGGAGCAGGACGCGCAGCAAGAAGTTCAGCCTAAGGACACCACTGTGTCAAGTGCTCAACTGGATGAGGCCTCTCCCAGTAAGACTCAGCCTGAAGTACAGAACCCAACCATTGCTGAGCCTGCGGCCGACATCCCATCCACTGCTGACCCTCAGAAGGAGTCTTCACAAGAGCAGCGACCGCCGTTCTCCCTGCACGTACAATCACTGTGGTAGCTACCCAAAGCTCCAGTGAAGCAGCAGATCAGATGCCCTCTGGCACTGATCAGGCAGCGGCCCCTGTAGAAGATAAGAGCAGCCATGTGGCAGCCGCTCCTCCGTCCAGTGCTCCTCCATCCAAGAAGCAGAGCCCCTCCCCTCACCCTGATGCCAGGAAGAAACTCAGATTCCACAACATGCCTGAAGGAAGGAAAAAAGGTTCAGCCTCCAAATCCAAGAAGAGGAAGTCATCCGCCGCTCAGAAGCCAAGCAAGAAGACGCACCGCGCGGCAAAGCCGCGCGCCAAGTAAGTGGATTAGCTCCTCCCCCAGTTTTCTTTTTTATTTTTTTTACTTTGTCTTGTGAGTCTGTTTGCTTGTTTCTTTCTTTCTTTCTTTCTGTGTTTGTTTGTTCCCCTCTGGTCTCCTTTAACTTGTCTTGCTTGAGGGCAAGCAAGGCTCAAAGTGTGAGGAGGGGGGTGTCGTTATATTTTCTGTTTCTTTTATTTTTTTCTGTCTATTTTTCTTCCCCCCGAATCCTTGATCTTGTCTTGCTTGAGGGCAAGCAAGGCTCAAAGTGTGAGGAGGGGGGATGCATTTATTTTATGCATGTGTTTGTGTCTAAGCATGTCAGCCTTTATTCTTTCTGCCCAATCTTCTCATCTGCCCTACTCTTGCGAAAAAAAATTCAAAAACTTAGCGAAATCTCTTTGTTCAGCATGAGAAAATGTAGATTCAATTCCTATGAACCTATTAGATGAAAACAGGAACGATGAATAAGGGTAGGAATAGGTCTTAACATAACCCCTAGGCAGTCAGATTTGAGCTTAAAGTTGAGCAGCCTCAACTCTTTCCTTCATGAGCGTAATAGGTTTGCAAAGCTGCTATATTGTCATATCACATACATCATATGATAGGAGGCATTAGGGAATCCCATTTGAGCCTAAATTCTTTCAAATCCTACCAAAGAAGAGATCCCCTAGTGAACCAAGATTGTGCCTTGGCCTGTTGTTTCATTAACTCACAAATTTTTTAGCCAAGTCTTTCTGACCTTCCTTTCACCTAGTTGTGTATGCTTGTTTGTGAACTTTAGGAAAAAATTATTCAGACAGAAAATTTCAAATTTGGGTGTTGTGCGAAAAAGAGAAAAGTTGCAGCAGCGTATAATGTTCTTGAAAAAAAATAACGGTTCTGAAATAAAGAAGAAGGGGGAGAAGAAGAGGAATAAATCTGAATACATGATTACCTCCCTAGTTTGCTGCCTTATACAAAATTGCACACTCATTATGATTTTACATGCTTCTGTCTGTGCATTACAGTTCTATTTTCTATTGTTTACAATGCATGTATACACAACGCTTGTGCTTAATTGAAGAAGCATATGACCAATTAGGACAATTCCACCTCTGCAAAAATCTATTCATGGTCCCTGGCCCCATTACAACCTGAAAAGGAAGACCTCCTTGATGAAGAGTTTGTGATTGACACAATATGACAGCTGAGTGAACATAGTATAGTTGAGCGGCTGTCCTGGACTAGTATAGGGGAGTATTGAGCGAATCGTGAGGAAGACCTTATTCCCTGCCTGGTTTTTGACCATTTGATAATAATGTTCCTTGGTTTTGAATCCATGATCTGTGCTCTACAAATCGAGAATCGCTATGTGTGCTTCATCTATTTTTGAGTTTGGGCATATTGCGAACCTTGGGCAGTTTGACTGGTTGCATGCTTTTCTGTCTTTTCTTTTTAGTGTCTGTTTGTGTGTCTGGGGAGTCTGTCTCGGACTACAATCTAAGCTTTGAAATTCTCTTCATACTTGAGGGCAAGTATTGCTTAAGTGTTAGGAGGTTGATGAGCCTAGGTTTGTAGCCCATTTATCCATTTGATTTGTGCGTTTTTTGTTATGAAAATGCAGATAAGTGGCCTGGATGTGGAGAGAATAGGGAGAAATATGGTGCTGCTGGATCTAGAGGTCTTCTGACCAAGATTGATGGAACTGCCCAGAAGACAGGAGAAATAGCTTGAAAACAGGCCAGAATTAATGCAGATTCCATCGGGCCGGAAATTGAGAAGAAAAAAAAATACTGAAATAGGCCCAAAACCCGGCCCACATCATTCTGGCAAGTTATGGCGGGAACTAGAGACCTAGAAGCTACAGCATGGCAATACTCTGACCAGCAGCCCATACCTGCTACAGTTCTTCCCACCTACCAAATCCAGATATTTTGTGAAGACAAAAGAGGAGGGAACGATGCTAATACAGAATATAGATATACTTACATTTTCCATGGATGTAGCTCGTTCCTCTCTCTAGAAAACTCTCTAAAATTTCCACCATTAATGTAGTTCAAAAACATCTTTACTTTTCTGCCTAGAACAGCTTGAAGCTCTCCAAGGAGAAGACTTCCTTTTGTGAATGTTATCGGTCAACTTTATTTACAGTTCTTAAATTCAATCTTTAATGCTTACATTTACTCTTTCATGTTCGTTGTTAAGTTCCTCTACTATTCACAGCTAAGTTAATTTATTGCATGCTTTCTGTCCATATCACGCCTTTACATATAAATGTCTTTGCTTTCGTATGATGTTGTCTCTTGTTATTTTTAGTTGAATGTTCATGCTAGTTCTTTACTGTTTTACGATAGTCTACTGTTTTAACCTTAAGTTTCAGATCTGCTTCATGCTTTATTTTTACATGCCTAGTTTTATGTCCTTAGTCAATATGTATAGCTAATTTCCCAGATCTGGCCAAGGTAATGAGACACCACCCCTAAGAGTCCGTGAGATGTCAGAACGTGCTTAATAATTGGTTGAGTAGAGGTTTTAGTTGAACTCTGTTTGAGATAGTTGAGAACTGCTTTGATCTGATCAACCTGGGTAGGTACACTTATTTCTGGGCAGACATAGACTAGCTGGGTTTTCTGCTTTGAATGCTAAACATCGGTAGATGCCTTGATTTGGTTCCTTTGTTCTTAATGCTCCTTAGTGCCTCCCTAGTCATTGCTAAACAAGGTAGGGTAGTCACCTGGGTAGGGGATTGTTTCTATGCTCAACATGGCAGTTCCAGCATAGTAGAAGGAATGGACGCCCCTGTGTTCAACACAGTGTCCTAGCCAGATAACCTTAACTAAACTGATTCACATAGTAATCTAGGATCAGACAGGGGGGTGGTGTGAAATTACCTTGGGTGGATTGCTTTTATAACTTGTTATTTGATTGTTGATTATTTTATGTTATCTTTCTGCCTAGTTATAGAACACCCAAAATTTATGGTGGCTGCTAGCCAAAACCCTTTAGGTCAGTAGAATTTGTTGCTTAATCACCCGTTCCCTGAGGATCGACCTCTTGCTTGTCACTGTACTTGTCCAGTATAGTTTCTGTGCAGGTGTTCTTACTTATAAATTTATTTGGTGCGCGCGGTTCTAACAGCGACGGAACTACGTGTCCATCATGTCCTGAAACTGTCTTCTCTGGAAAAACTCCAGATCTGTCCCATCTAAGGGTGTTTGGGTGTGTTGCCTTTGTTCATCAAAGAGGTGATAAGTTAGGACCTAGGTGTAATAAATGTGTCTTCCTAGGATATCCTGATGGTGTTAAGGGTTATAGATTGTGGGATAGGTTTTAAGGTAATAATAAGTAGAGATGTGATTTTCAATGAGTTTGAATTTCCTTATTTGCCTGCTCCTGGTCCTGCTTCTGCTAGTGATAGTGATCCTTCTGAGGTGGAGCCTCATTCCTCTCTGTCTAAACCTATACTTTCTGAGTGTGATTTTCCTGCCTCTGAAGATGATGAGTCTGAGTCTAGTATTGACAATTCTACATCTAGTAGTGATTCTACTTCTTTGTCTGACTCTTTGCATGATGCCTCTGCCTCTAATCCTGATCATCTGTCTGATTCTGTTCAAAGTGATTATATGCTTTCTAGGGATAGGGCTAGAAGAGTTCCTCATGCAAATTCTAAGTATGATGATTATGTTATGCATGCATTATCTGTGTGTGATTCTTTGGATAATGAACCTACTTGCTACACTGATGCACTGAAATCTGCCTCTGCTTCTCAATGGTTAGCTGCTATGCAATCTGAAATTCACTCTTTGCATGTGAATCATACCTGGGTGCTTGTTCCTAAGCCTGATACCTGTTCTCTTATGGACTGTAAATGGGTTTTTAAGATTAAATCTGAACCTAATTCTGTGAGGTACAAGGCTAGGTTAGTTGCTAAGGGGTTTACTCAAAAAGAGGGGGTAGACTATTCAGAAATCTTTGCTCCTGTTGTTAAATTTGACTACTGTGCACATTATGCTTGCTTTGGTTGCTCATTTTATTTGGGAATTGAAGCAAATGGATGTTACAACTGTCTTTCTTCATGGTGATTTAGATAGACAGATCTTTATGAAACAACTTGAAGGCTTTGTTGATTCTTCTAAACCTAATCATGTGTGTTTGTTGAAAAAGGCATTGTATGGTTTGAAACAATCCCCTAGGCAGTGGAACAAAAAGTTTGATAAATGCATGCTTTCTTTGAACTTTTCCAAAAGTTCTTTTGATCCTTGTCTCTACTGTACCTGTTCTGCCTCTATTCCTATCTATTTACTGATTTATGTGGATGATATGTTGATTGTCAGTCCTTGCATCAAATCCATTAAACATGTTCAAAAGTGTCTAAGTGAAAATTTTGAAATGAAGGATTTGGGAGATGCAAAAAGAATTCTAGGCATGCATATCCATATAGACAGAAAACATGGTCCTCTTACTCTTAATCAGATTTCTTATGTGGATAAGATTTTGAGTAAATTTTCTATGTCTGCTGCAAAACCTGTAACTGTAACGCCCCGAATTTTTTGATATAAAATGCATTGCATATTTATTCATGCATGTTATCAAGTGTTTTAGTTCTGTAAGTCGCGCCTTAGAAAGTTAAAGGAAAAATTAAAGCATATCTCTTTTGCCATTAAATCATTTTTGTTTTGTAAATTTATTTTTGATCTTAAAGGTGTTTATTTATATTTATATTATGATTTTAATGTTTATTTATTTATTTAGAAATCATGTTATAATTATATGGAAAGAAAAATATTTATTTATTTTAGATTTCCTAAATCTACTAGGATTCATAAAAGGATATAATATTTATTATGGTATTAAGTTATTAGGAGATAATTTTATATTATATTTTATGATTAAAATAGATATTTTATGTGGGTTATACATGTTTTAGGATAAAATCTAATTGTGCTTATCCATATCCTAATTTATTTTGGATTGAATCTCTTGTATGGTAAGTGATACACTAAATTATATATAAATTATTTAAGCACGAAAATAAATATGGGTAAAATATATTTGATACCTTATAGGATTAGAGATATTTAGATAATGATTTCTAGGCATATAAATACCCATTAGTCGCTCATAATATAACATCACATAAACTTTTCAAAAATCTGCCAGCATACCTGCGAACTGTTTCAAGAATTATTTACGTACCTTCCCGAAATCATATAATTGTGAAATTTTAGGAGAAGCTTCCTAGGCATGTCTAGTATACTCATTTATTTATGTATAATTTTCAAGCATGATAAGTAATTGTTTAAAATTGTTATTCGTAACCTGCCAGTTTCTGACAGCATGTTCATGATCTTGAAAGGAAATTGTTTTTCATGTGTTATTTACATTGTTTTCGATCATGATTAATTTTAATGGGATATAATACATGTTAGGCCATTCATATTAAAAATATAGAATTTTTAGGATACGTGTACTATTTATTTGTTAATTTGTTTCCTGGCGTGTCCGATTCTATTATGTCAATTCTTTGGTTGTTAAAATGTTTAAGTTTCATGAGAACAGAAATTTGTCCTGCAATTCTACCTTTTCTGCCGTGAGTACCAAGGCCAAATAGACGATCTTATGTTACTTGAAAAATTCCATAAAAATCATAGAGACAAACTTTAGGATGTATTTAATATTTCTGTAAAATTTGGAAAATTTTAAAGAAGTACTTATATTGTTAATGAATTTTCACTTTTATACTGCCGAAAAACCATGCATCCGGGATAAGGCTTAAAAAAATATTTATTTTGACTTGATTCTTTTTCCTAAATACTCCACACACGTTGGGGTTTGTAAAAATATTTATTTAGTATTTTTAACTTTTGTGTTTGAAAGCAGTTTAATACAAATGTCCGGGTAGTCAGTCCGAGCATGCATTTTCATATTCGGTTTTTGGTGGAAACTATTATGTATTTTATGAAGTCGGTACTTATCTATATAGATTGAAATTTTGATATGATATTTCTAAGTATGTCCCCTAGATGTGTGTTAAATCTTAGAAATTTTAAAATATGTTTAGTTCCCGAAGCTTATAGTTAAAGGTCAGTAGGTCAGAAACCGCCTTTGTTGACGCAGTAGATACTGTTTTGGTTATAACTCTTAGAGGACTTATTATTTTGATATGAGACCAAATCTGGTGTGATTTAGACTCATTAAGGAATCTATATGTAGAAAATTAAAATTTATGGAATGAATTCATGTTCTGTGGCATATTTTTAAAATAGGTATTCTGCACAAGTTAATATAGGACGTTGAAACCTAAATACACTAATGAGTATATATATATGATATTGTTTGTAACCTAATGACTATGAGGTAATTTTGTATATGTGAAATACATACACGACTTTAATGAATCATTAAGAATTATCAATTTTCATGTTAGGATGGGCGCACAGACTTAAACATCTAATATCCATTATTTTCATCAAGTCAAAGTTAAGGTGGGGAAGTATTCTTACACTACATTTATCCTTATTATATTTTATTCTCGATATTTATGAGTTAATACCAGACATGATAAGTAAGGATCGAAGTTGATCCGCAATTGAAGTTGATCGGTATAAAGGTTTATGGTCGAAGTTGATCGGGATCGAAGTTGATCCGCGATCGAAGTTGATCAGTACACATGTTTATGGTCGAAGTTAACCAGGATCGAAGTTGATCCGTTTTAAATGTTAGAGTCGAAGTTGACTCGGTGGTCTGTGTGACTACGTAATTCTTACATGATCTAATTTTTCATAATATATTGGTATATTATATAGTTTGGATAAGTGTATTTCCCACTGAGTAGTCGTACTCACCCCCCTTATATTTTAACATTTTTCAGGAAATGGCTCGGCCGATGCGTAGAGGTGTTGGTGGTGATGGTCACATGATGAAGGATTTATGAAACTTATTATTGCATTAAACTATTTTTATCACGAACTTTGCATTTTATTTTCTGAGAACTAGCAATCGTAATTATTTTTATTTAAGACTTCCGATGAGTATGAAAATGACCTAAGTTTGCAACGTTTCTATTGAATGAAAACGTTTTGAAAGAATTGAAATAAGCATGTTAAGTATGAAGTAGCGTCCCTAGTTAGGTTATGAAAATTGGGGCGTTATAGTAACTGTACCTCTTGCTTCTCATACTGTGTTAAGTAAGGATAAATCTCCCAAGACTGATTCTGAAATGTTTGATATGCAAAAGGTTCCTTATGCAAATGCTATTGGGTCTGTTATGTACCTTATAGTTTGTACTAGGCCAGATATAGCCTATGTTGTGAGTTGCTTGAGCAGATACATGTCAAATCCTGGTTTAGCCCACTGGAATTCTTTAAAGTGGCTGTTTAGATATTTAAAATCTACCAAGCATGTAGGAATTTATTTTTCTAAACAGTCTGATGGCACTAAACTAGTTGGTTATGTGGATTATAATTATGCTAATGATAGAGATAATAGAAAGTCTACTACTTTGTATGTGTTTACTTTATGTGGATCATGCATAAGTTGGAAATCTCAGCTTCAACCTATTGTTGCTTTGTCTACAACTGAGGCTGAATATGTAGCAGCTGCTGAAGCCTTGAAAGAGGTTGTATGGTTAAAGAGTCTTTTGTCTGAATTTTCTGCATAAGGATGTGATCTTATATTCTGATAGTCAATCTGCTATTCAGTTAACCAAAAATCATGTGTTTCATGAAATAACCATAGGTACCATTACATTAGAGACTTAGTGGAAAAATGTGTAATTACCATTGATAAGATACACTCTGATCTTAATCCTGCAGATATGGGTACAAAATGCTTAAGTTCTGAAAACTGCAAACTTGTCTCAAGATACTGAAAATTGGATAGATTCCTAATTATAGTATCTTTTATCCTCTCATGTTTTGTACTGTTTTTCTTTTTGCAGGACATGAAGATGCTTGAAGGGGGGGCGATGATGACAACAAATGCCAAATTACAAACCTTCCCTTTGTTAAAGGGCACACTATTGCTAGGCCTAAGGTGGAGTATGTTAAAACTGATAGGCCCAGCACACTTCGTGCCCAGACCCGTCTGAAACATTGAGTCCATTCCTTTCTTTTGGCCCATCTGAAGGCGCGGCTCTCTCGGTCTAATTGAACTGTTTCCTTCATTATCGCTAAACCGTTACACTTTAACCCTACCTATATAAAGGAAGGGTTGTGTACTGTGGAGGGCAACGCAACTTCGAGATCTTCTTCCTCCTCTCTCTATACTCTTTGAATCTTTCTTTCTCTCTTTGCGAGTTTGTGAGCGATTCAGTGTATATTCGTGAGGAATCATTGTAATAGTTTCGATTGGCCTGTTGGCGCCGTGTGTAGGTGGTGTGGTGGTTGTAATAAGGCGGTCTGAGCCTGTAATCGTATAGATCTTCATTATTGTGTTGTTATCTTTGATTATTATTTTAGATCTGTAATCCTTACAGATTTAACATCGAATACATGCTCGGATTCTCCGATGCTCGTGGGTAGTCGAAAATGAAGCTTGTAGACAGTCTATTAATAAGTACCTATAAATTAAAATAATGTATGTTATATTAAATAATTACGCTGATTAACCTTGTTGATTGTGTGCGAGATCCGGTATATTATAGTTAGTTTTTTTTTACTAATCCACTTAATTGGCGCAAGTCTTGCTGCCTTGCATCACAAACCATGTCGGTCTGCTTAGTAATTCTTTTTAAACTAAAATGATTTCTCCATTTTAATTCAATCCTTTTTTTGCATGACATAAAAATATTTGGTCATTATTATAAAAATATATTCTTAAAAATGAATTACTACATAATATTAAAAAATATTTTGTATTCGTATAGAAAAAATAAATATGCAGTTTTTTTTTCAAAATTTAAAATATTTATTAAAATAAAAATATTTGACTAAGAATTAAAAATTATTTCTTTTTAACTTTTAATAAAATAAATACACTGTGAAAAATACTAAAACGTTCACAAAATTAAAGATGATTGAATCCATATGCATGACAATATAACTATCTAAGTAGCAAAATGAAGTACTAGTATTATTTTGGAATTATTTGTTTGGATTAAGAAATTACTATATTTTTGAACGATAATATTCTAGAAATTCACACAATCAGCATTGATTAGTATTTCTTTATAAGAAAATCGATTAAGTATAAATATAAGCAATCACCGTTATTTGATATCACCACTCATTAATTTGTAAAAAACTAAATGTTATTAAAAAATTAGGTGTTAAGAAATAACGATAATAAAATCAAATGTTAGTATAAATACTATAACAACATAACAAACAACATATGAAAAATTGAATAGCGAAAATAACGAAATGCAAACCGAGGCGAGAGTTAGACTCTCTCTCCGCAAGACGATAATGCTCCGCTACTCGGTGCAAGCGGTCTATAGCACTCGTCTCCAAGATACAACGGTTTTTCATTACGAGTAGTTGCACTACTTCTCGTAATTCCGGCGAACTACTTGATATCTCGGGACTAAGGAAATATGAACATATAGATGTATGTAATGAAGTGACATAACATACGAATGGAAGAATTAATTCATTGAAATGGTTGTATGGAATGGTCTATTTATAGACCACGAAAGGTTTCCATGGAGAGTTGCCAACGTTTCTTTGAAATTGTATAACATTCGAAAAGTTTCATCATGCAACTTTTCGGTTGACAACATGGCAAAACGAAATTGGTCTCATATCATCAACCAATGCAACTTGAAGCCATGCATCCCTTCAATTGCCAACCTTTCGTCCATTCCATGCAACCAAAGTGATGTAACAATGTATTGTTATAACCGTTGCTCTTCATGCATGCAATGTGTCCTTTCAAACATGTTATAACCATTGGATGCAACGGTTATAACGTGTAATGTGTCCTTTCCATACACGTTAATAACCATTCAAACATGTCCAACATGAATAGATATAAAGCATGCAACGTGGCTCTTCATGCATTCATAAAAAGATCACATTTAATTTAATAATCTAATATTTAATAATCTAAAATCCAACAATCCCCCACATTAGATTATTAAATGCAAATGCAAAATGTTATGCAAACCAAAGTCCCAAGTGACCTATTATTGCATCAGGATAGGTAGTTTTTTGCTTTGAACCTTCCTTAGTATAATGTTATCGGATTTACTCATTTGCTCGGTGAACGCGATGTCTTGAACCGGTCAGCTTTTTGTGTAAACCAAGACAATAACATATACACAATAATAGATACAATATCGTTCGTTCTCACGTTGTGTCCATTTTGGCCTTGGACCATATCTTGGATTCATAAGTGTTTTTCTTATTTGAAGCGGCCACACTTCTCACTTATATAGGTGATTTCCTATTAAGAGTATCCTGTCATACTCCACCAATAAGGCTATAGGAATCATTAAAAGCTTATAGCTTACCCTTTTACCACAAGCTACAGGTTTGCACTTGGGGCAGCTTCGAGAATGGATTTTTAGTTGTGTTTCCAAGTGCACAACTTGAACATTCTTAACTTAGTTGTCTCTTTGAACCATGTTCATGGGATCTCCAATTATCATGGTAGAGTTACCATTAAGAGCGTTCTTTTAGTGTGGATTTTAATCCCATTCCCCTAACTGCATTGTACAATTGATCACAGTTAATACCTTTAGTAAACGGATCCGCAATATTGTCTTTTGACTTCACATAGTCAATACCTATTATTCCACTAGTGATCAATTGTCTAACGGTATTATGTCTTCGACGAATATGTCGAGACTTGCCATCATACATACTACTTTGTGTTCTCCCTATTGCATACATACTATCACAATGTATCAAGACGGGAGACACGGATTTTTTCCAACAAGGAATATCCTCTAAGAAGTTCCGTAGTCATTCGGCTTCTTCGTATGTAATCGTTATGATGTCATGCATCATACGCTATGCGTTTTTGCTCATCTTTTTCATCTTCCCCTACAATTGGACGTGTCTCTTTCAAGAATCGAGACAGATTCAAAGTAGTTAAATAAAATAACATTTTAGATAGTCAATCCTAGCGCGTTCTTTTAGTTACTCTTGCGATCCCGGAACACATCCTCGTTGGATCCACTTTTATTGCGATCCCGGAACGTATCCTCGTCGGATCCAATTTCATCTAGGGTCTCAAACCGTTACTCAGAGTACCCTTTTCAACTTTGGATATCGGGTCTTTCCTCAGATAATCCCTTATAATACGAACTTTGCAACGCCGCAAACTGTTCGTAAATCGGACCTCAAACCCCGAAGTTATCCGCTGCCGAAGATGGCACTCCGAACTGCCTCGGTGCCACAGGCAGTGAACCGGCTATGTTCAAACAACTCCCGATCACTCAAAACCAACTAACACCTATCGAAACTCATACCTCTGGAAAGCCACTTGTATAGGCTTTCCAACGCATCTCGCAGTTCGATAAACGGACTCTCGATTTAGGAGTTACACCCCGTTAAACTGCCCAAAATCATCACTAAACCCAGATTTTTCTTGCGAAAGAAAAACTGTTCATCTTGCGAACTTGCTACGCAATTTCCGACCGGAGTAATGAAAAACAATGCCCAAAGTCTATACCATTGCAAACCTTGTACTTTTAGCTTTTCAACACACCTATCGGTTCGTGAAACGGAGATCGGACCAAGGAATTATTCACCGTCGAAGAAGGCTCGCTGCACTACCTACTGATTTTCAAGCTGCGGAGCAGCATGTTCCGAGCATTTCCAACACACTATTTGTTTGTCCGAAAACCCCTTGAAACCCATACCGTTGTAAAGCCACGACTACAGGCTTTCCAACGCAACTTGCCTCTCGTTATTTGGAGTTCGGACCAGAATGTTATACCCCTCAGAAAAAGCCTACTCAAAACACCAAATTGGCGAGAAGCGCGCGAGCAAATAAGTTTCGACCCGATTTTCATGACCCAATCGAACTCATAATTCTAGAAAACTGACATCCACACAAACCTTGATAAACAAGGATTCCAGAGCATATCTTTGATCGTAAAACAGAGTCCCGACCGCTAAGATACGTCTGCTCGAATGTCGCCCAGAAGCTGTTTGATTAAATGCTACACCCAGAAAATTCTAATGAAATGAGGCTTAGCTCCACCCATTTTGAGAGATATTTTGTGAACAGACCTCAAATCTGGAAACCCCAAGTCCTATACCGTATCGAACCTTGTCATTCAAAGGATCTCCAAAACTTTTCCGTTCTCCATTGGGAGATCGTATCAAGAAGTTACGGATCTACGAAAAGGCACTACCGAAACGCCATCCTCCCTGGGATGTGCCGAACCCCCAACTTTAGAATAGCCTAGGAGCTTCGTCCCTTCTCGAAACTCACCGATTCTTATACCGATAGAAAGCTGAGTTCGTTGGCTTTCCAAAACTATGCTCGACGTATAAAATGGAGTTCAGACGAAGAAGATACAAGCCCGCGAAGTACAGCTGGCAGAACTGCCACAAACTCGTTGACTCAAGTTTGGAGGCCATTTTAATTTTCGTAACGACGCCCGATCAGAAAGCTTACTTCTACGAACTTGAAGCCCTCCTGGGGCAGAACCTAAACGTGAATTTTCGTCAAAGAGCGACGGTCGGATCCTTTCCGCAAGAACAGGGATCCTTTCCGCGTGAATTTGGTTGTTCGTTCTTTGTTGTAAAGTTCGGCAGCACGTTACTACTACTTGTCATCATTTCTTCAACACGAATTATCGTCTTGCGATTGTTATTAAAAAATTAGGTGTTAAGAAATAACGATAATAAAATCAAATGTTAGTATAAATACTATAACAACATAACAAACAACATATGAAAAATTGAATAGCGAAAATAACGAAATGCAAACCGAGGCGAGAGTTAGACTCTCTCTCCACAAGACGATAATGCTCCGCTACTCGGTGCAAGCGGTCTATAGCACTCGTCTCCAAGATACAACGGTTTTTCATTACGAGTAGTTGCACTACTTCTCGTAATTCCGGCGAACTACTTGATATCTCGGGACTAAGGAAATATGAACATATAGATGTATGTAATGAAGTGACATAACATACGAATGGAAGAATTAATTCATTGAAATGGTTGTATGGAATGGTCTATTTATAGACCACGAAAGGTTTCCATGGAGAGTTGCCAACGTTTCTTTGAAATTGTATAACATTCGAAATGTTTCATCATGCAACTTTTCGGTTGACAACATGGCAAAACGAAATTGGTCTCATATCATCAACCAATGCAACTTGAAGCCATGCATCCCTTCAATTGCCAACCTTTCGTCCATTCCATGCAACCAAAGTGATGTAACAATGTATTGTTATAACCGTTGCTCTTCATGCAACATGTTATAACCATTGGATGCAACGGTTATAACGTGTAATGTGTCCTTTCCATACACGTTAATAACCATTCAAACATGTCCAACATGAATAGATATAAAGCATGCAACGTGGCTCTTCATGCATTCATAAAAAGATCACATTTAATTTAATAATCTAATATTTAATAATCTAAAATCCAACACTAAATCAATCGAGGAATGATGGTACTCGTTATCCTTCATCTCAATATGATTATCATATCCGAATTGTTTACCAAACTCCCCCTAAATAATCACTTACTACATAAAACCAAAAAACACATGTCTCTTGCTAACTTTGAAGGTCACCAAGAGAGCCCCATTAATTTTAATTATATGCTTGTTGCAACATTAAATATTCTAATATATCGAAACTTTTAAAGAGGCATTTGCAATAGTAGCCACATGCACTAAATAAAACACAAATCTAGCTAAGTTTTAAACTGACATTCACTCAATGACCAAGATACCCAAAAAGGCCCTCCCTTTTCTTCTGCTTTGGGTGAATTCATAGTATTTTGTGCCGGTGATGATTGATTTTCGTTTAGATTTTCAATTTTATATAAAACCTTTAGTGTCAATGGAGTGCCTATAGGTGCTACAGAGAGCCCACAATTTCTTATCTATTCAGATTCTAGGCACTTGAATTCACAAATAAAGTCAATGCCTAGGGAATGCCTTAAAGTGTCCATATGTTACCTCAATTATCGAGAGAGACAAGACATACCAGAGTAGGTTTTGTCTTTGAAATTCGGACAAGTGTCGATGAAGTACCCATGGGTGCCTAGGGAGTTGCCGTAGTGCCTATGAAGCTTTTGCTTTGGTGAAATGACTAGTCTGACGAATCTATACCTGCCATTAGTTCCGTTCCTTTGACCGACAACAAGAAGAGCCGCAGGGTGCGGATGGAGTGTCTATGGTTGAAATGATATGTCTTACTGACGCACATATATAGCCTTTTGCAGGCTATCTCCTTTAATTTAGCGAGTGTCTATGGTCTCCATGTAGGTGATGATAGAGTGTCTAAACAACATTTTGTTGATAACTTATTGGTGATTGGACTATTGAACACGAGAAATATTTCCATGCATCAACTTTTTTGCTTATAAGAATGACAAATTCTTTATGAAACTTTACTTCAATCTTATGAATTTCCAAATTTTACTCTCAGTCTCATTTTCTTCTCACTTCTCCATCCCCACTAAAAAAATGAAAGATTTTCGACCTATTATTGTAAAACTTAATAGTGAATTCTATCATGAATCGAATTATGTCGGCGGCAATGAATTCATGATATACATTCCTTCTCGCAATATTTCTCTTGCATATCTCTGGCAGAATATTGACCGGATGTTCGTTGCTTATTCGCTTCCATGCAACTACTTCATCTACAATACCACCACTTCCTAAAAAACCGAGCAGATGATGAAGGTCATCCTCGGCCACGACATTGATTTAATGCGTTTGTGCAGTATTGACATAGAGCCACTTGTATTTCTTGTTTATCTTGAAGTGCAAAATCCTCAATTTGTTGTACTTAACCTAAACCAATTACCTGAAGATATTTCGTAGTTCAGAGGTTCTAATTGGTTTAGAGTACACGACAGCGGAAGCAATCCCTCTGGAAGTGCTCCTGAAAGGGATGTTCGTGTCGAAACTGATGAAGACTGTGAGGCGCATCTGGACTCATCATCTAATGATGACGTGGACAAAGATATTTCGGATGCCTTGATTAATTGTTTATTAGATGATTTTGCTGCATGGATTCGCCCAGAGGGTGGCGTTAGCCAGCTAATATCTATGCTCGTCCTGGTGAACTGTCTCACCATAAACGATGAGATCATATACGGCAACATGGAAACAACAAGCGACTGGTTGCTTCCAATTATTTCCCTTAATATATCCGATTCACCAATGGTGCGGGAATTAGATCATATCGTGGATGAAAATTTGCTACTAGGATTGATGTTTTGTTCAAAGGGCGATCTTTACGCGGCGGTTGCACTATTCCATTTGGAAAACGGAGCGGATTTCAAAGTTCAACACTCCAACCCGACCCGATTGGAGTATATCTACAGGCGAAGTCCTGATTGTCCATTTGTTCTACGAGCACACTCGCGAGGCGAGAAATATTGGGAAGTGACAAAATTTTTAAGGGATCACACTTGTATAGGTGATTTGTATGGCCTTGACTCAAGAAATGTGCGGGCGAAGGCTGTGGCTGCATATATTGCTCATAAAATTCGACGCCAGAGCAATATACTGAAATCGACGGATATTCGATCAGATCTGTTGGATAAGTTTGGAATTCAAGCGACCTATGGTGTGGCCTTACGAGCACGAAATGCTGCTATATCCTTGATTTATGGTTCACATGCAGAGTTATTCAACAAGCTGCCGAAATATTTGCATTTGTTAGAAATGACAAATTCTGGTACTTATACCGATCTCGCTATTGGTGAGGATGGCCATTTATGATATTTAGTTTTTGCTCTAGGTGTATTGCGTGCACCATGGCTTACAATCTACGGAAGGTTATCGTGATCGACAGTACACACTTGAAGGGGAGGAATAGTGAAATATTATTTGTCACTGCTACTTTTGATGCGAACGAACAAATTTTTCCACTAGCTTTTGGAGTTGGTCCAATTGAGAATGATGAGTCGTGGACGTGGTTTATGCTAAATCTTAAAGCAACATTTACAATTGACGAAAGTGTAATCATTGTGTCAGACCAACATAAGAGTATAGCGAATGTGGTTAGAGATGTTTTTCCAGATGCACAACACGGGTTTTGCTATTATCATCTCTCCAACAAGCTTGCGAGACACGGTGATTGGATCATCCGGATGTTCTATGAAGCTGCTTACACTTATCGTTCGACGGAGTTTCATGAGGCTATGAATGCGATCTGTCAGTCCAACCCGACTATCTATGAGAAGTTAATGGAAATCGGTCTTGATAAGTGGTCCAGACTACACAGTAAAGCCCGTCGATACAGTCTATTAACATCAAATGCTGTCGAGTCTATCAATTCTTGACTATTACAACCTCGACGACTTCCGATTATTGCTATGCTCGAGGCAATCTGCCAATGTTGGAGGCGTGGTTCGATGTACGCCGAGGAAAGGCAAATGCAATAAACATTCGGTTGACTCTGGCTTCGGACTGGAGAATGCGGAAAGAAGTAGATGCATCTCGGAGGTATACTGTTATACAGGTGACTGTTGACTCATGCAAGGTGGATGACGATCATCGATAGTGGAGGGTAAATCTCCAGAACGAAGTGTGTGAATGCGGTGTGTGACAGATGGACCTATTACCGTGTAGTCACGTTGTTGTTGTTTGTTATGCTCGCAGGGAAAATTTGTATGATCATATTCATTACTATTACACCACGGCCACATGGAAGTAGATATATGCCGGTGTAGTAAATTCGTTACCTCCCCGAAACGAGTGGGGTGTCCCTCCGGAGATTGAGAATATTCTTGTTCTTCCTCCAATCATAACAAGGCAAGTCGGACTTCGTAGGAGTAGTCATCGTCCTTCTGGCGCAGAAGCAAGCACACCCGCTCTAAGAGGGCGAGCAAGGAAGAAATGCAGCAATTGCGGTAAGAAGGACATACGAGGCAGAGATGTCCGGGTGTTGGAACATCAAACCATGACTGAAGCATTCTAAATTATCCTCGTGTCAATGTTATTGTTTGTATTTGGGGTAGTTGTCTATAATCCTTCTAAATATATTAACTCTTTTTAATTGAGTACATTTGGCATTCCCGCGGCTCCTTTAGGCACTAGCTAATTTTTTATATTTAAAAAATAATGTCACATGCAAAAAAAAAGAATGGATTCGGCCTAGACAAATGAAGTGCCTTAGGCTCTTTTTTTGCAAGAATTAAGAGATTTTCAGTTACTGAGGGTGTTCTTAGCACTCCAGCGGCACCCATAGGCACTGAAATTTAATATTTTTTTTCTTACAAAAAGAAGAATGAATTCGGTCGAGACATATGAAGTACCTTAGGCTCTTGTTCTGCAAAATTAAGAGATTTAAGTTCCTAAGGGTGTCCTTAGGCACTCCAGCGGCACCCATAAGTACTAGAATTTATTTAAATTTTTTTTTACAAAAAAGATGAATGGATTCCACCGACACATATGAAGTGTTTTAGGCTCTTGTTCTGCAAAATTAAGAGATTTTAGTGCTAATGGTGTCCTTAGGCACTCCAGCGACACCCATAGATACTAAACATTTTAAAAAAAAAAATAAGAAATAATAGACTCGACCAAGAAAAGTTGAAGTGACTTAGGCTCTTTTGCTCCACAAACAAGTGTTGAATGCAGCGGGAGCGTTTTTCCAGTGCCGAGGGGAGGAAGATTTGAGGGTAATGTTGTGTTTTTTTTAATTATTGTTACTTGGTGCCGAGGGGTGTCGTAGGGGTGCTGAAGACCATCGGCACTGGGCGTGTTCAGGAATTTGCTTTTACTGTAGAGAATTGACTGTTTGATTTTTTTTTCTATTAACACTAAAGGTACTCATATGCTCCCCTTAGGTACTGGAGTCAATTTTCAGGATTCTATATTTTTGTCTGTTCTAGAATTGAACATTATACAAATGATTGGAAAACAGTCAAAACTGACATATAATTGATGAGAAGCAAGGGCATAATGGTCAGATTGGACATTTAATAAACATAACTATAATAATTGGATAGATTTGTGTTTTGGATAAAGATTTTGAATATAAACATATATTACCACTTTAAATTTTACTAACACACACCAAAATACTTTAAGCAAATGGAGAAGTAGCTCGTGTAAAACTAAAATTAACATTAAGCAATTAAAAGTCCACGTTGTATATGGAGCTAAATCCATCACATTCCAATAATTTAGAAAAGTATCCAAAGTAACGAGTCAACATCTCACGGGATTTGTCATGTGCTACATTCATTTGAATAAATGAGATTAAATGAAAGTGAGATCAACTCGAGTACTTTTGCGAATTTCTTTGAAAACGTCAGATTACAACTATATGTGGAATTTTCTCATCTTAATAAAGAAAGATAAAATTATAAGAAAATCCAAATAAGAGGTTCTATTGACATATAATCTCTTTATTTATTTAGTCTAATATGGTTTCAATAATTCATTCTAGACTATTCTTATTCGTGATTTTCACGCCTTTCTGCTGCAAAAGATAATAAAAAGTTATTAAAAGAAAATGGAGAAGTTACTGAACAATGTTGGCTCGAGTTGTTTGCCCACACTTTTTGAGATACAATCAAATCATGACAAATGGCAATTGGTTACTTAAACTGTTAAACATTCATAAAAAATAACTTATATCAAAATTCGTAAAAAATAAATTTTATATAAAAAGAACTTAATTTCACATATCTTCACCAACAAAGACGAAACTCCATCTTTATTGAATTTTCACATACCAAAAACTCTTTTCAATTTCTTTATTGCCTCATGGATCCAAACCATCCAAATTATCAAAAATTTATGTGGTATCAAATTCCTGACGAATTTTTTAATTTCGAATATCAACAAAACTCGTAACACTATTCAAATTCTCAATTTTCTCTAAATTTGGATCAAACTCATGCCTCTTATTTTTCCTCTTCATCACAAAATATCGTTTGCAACTTGTTTCAAAATGTTCAACACTCAAACAAAAATTATTGTGGGGTCAATATGTTGCTGTGTGAGAGAAGATGCAGTTCTTACATGCTTAATAGAGATCAACTTCGCAATAGAGAAAATTATTATCTATTTGGAATGATTTATATGGTTTAAATTTAGCCCTAATAAGTAAAATATGCAATTGTATATCCTCGTATGTACTCCCTCTCTCCGACTATTTGTTGTCATGATTTCCTTTTTCGGTCGTCTCACTATTGCTGTCATCTTCCAAAAAAGTAAGTCATTTGTAGATTAAAATCAATTTAAAAAGTAATCTCAACACATTTCCATCTACTTTCTTTCTACGTATCGAACACTAACAAGACAACAATAATGAAATAGAGGGAGTAATATTTTACTATCATAGGCATCTAGTTTGTAGCTCGGATTTATGTATTTCGATTTTTAATCCTCTTGTAATTTTTTATATTAGTAATTTATCAATTTTGTAATTGTACTGTAATTTTTCTTTTTGAAAATCATGAATTTTAAATAAACCAATTTTAACCAGCCCCACCCCACGCCGCCGCCGGGAGAGCCGCCGCGAGTGCGAAACGGCGGAGCATCTGCGCGCGACTGAACAAGCAGTCGCTGCAACCGCCGCGCGCTCTCCGCCTTCGCTCCAGCCGTCCTCTACCTCCTCTCGGCAGTCCCGACGTCGCCCTGACGTCTGCCGTGAAGAATGGCGGTCGACGTTCTTGCAGACGCGAAAAACAAGGGCTGCCCGTCACCGCCATCTCCGCCGCCCAAATTCTCTCTTTTTGAGCTGTGATTCGTTCAATTGAAAGAGGGAAAACGTAATTGGAATACTTACGACCACCGTGTAACGGATTCCCACCGAGATTAGTTCATCAATTTTCCGAATTTCAAACGATTCGCCGAAAAGAATTCATGGTGAGTAACAACTTCAGACGTAGATTTCGGTCCCATCTGGGATTGGATGACCCCTTACGACCTGTCAACGCGAAGCTCGTGAGACGAGGAATCCAGCGGTTTAAGCAGATCGTCGATCGGACACCGAACGTGCCAGGAATCGCCATCGCAAGATGCGGCTGAACCCTAAAAAACTAGGGTTTTCGTCCAATTGGGGTTTCTTCTCCGTCTCGCATTTCGAGCTTCCCGGATAAAAAAAAAGTACAGAACTAGTACAAATGGGCAAATAAAAGTATACGCATTGGTCCTATCAATTACAAATTGGCAAATTTAATGCAAAATATCGTCGATACGAATCAATTAGCTTATTTGTATAAAATTTGTGAAATCAGTTCTTAAACTATATTTAATTTGCTAAATAGGTCCCAAATAATTCTTCATTTGCAATTTTGGTCCATATAAATAAAAATTTCGATTTTGCCCTTTTGACTTTTTTATTTTTTAAAATTAAAATTGAATTACCGTTAAAATGGACGGAAAATCTAACGGTATGACTAAAATCGCAAAAACAAGGAGTTGAGAGTCAAAAAAACAAAAAAAATGTTTGATAACAAAATTCGCAAAAATGGGAAGTTTGAGGATTTTTTTTGCCAATTTACCTTATAAATTTAATAAAATTTATTATATTTAATACTCCATCCGTCCCATTTAACTTGTCTTTGTTTCCTTTTTAGGTCATCTCATTCAACTTCTCTTCAATCCAAAAAGGAAAGTTTTTATATTGTAGGACCTAAATCTTTACTACAATAATCAACCTTTTAAATTGTAGGACTCACACTTTTATTAATAAATCACTTTATTTAAATTGTAGGACATACACTTTTACTATTAAAATCCACCTCACCTTAATAACAGGCGCTGGAAAATTTGAAGTCAATTTAAATGGGACGGAATAAGTACTTAGTTATAAGAATAAAAAAGAAAATGTATAAGTTAGGTTGCGTTGGGAATGAGAGTAGTAATTAATTAAGTTGTGATTTAAATAAGAGTGAAATGAGTATTTTATTTAGAAGATTGGATTATGATGGCTTGGAGGTGAGAGTAGTCTTATATAGAAATCGAGATTAAAATAAAAAGAAATCAAGTATATAAATTTCGAAATATGATCTCTTATAAACATTTGTTTTTTGGTTTTTTTGTTTTTGAGATACTAGTTAAATATTTGTGCTAGCTTAATTTTATTTTATTAACTTCCAATTTTTTACACGTAGCAAGTATTCCTTCCATCCTATTTATTTCGTCTTTTTTTTTTTTTTGAGCTTTTTTTTGTGAAACCACTCAATTATACACAACTTTCAACTTCCATCAATAGTTGTGCCAAAAAGAAATGAGATAAGGTAAATAGAGCGAGTAGTTCGCTCGATTAAATCGTTAAAAGTTGTTAAATGGAGTATTCGATTTAGTAGTAAGCGAGTCAATTTAATTTTGGTTTGGCGTTGGGCCAGTTTTATTACCCGGCCGTACCAAGCTATTCAGAAAGTTCTCTTAAATTGGGCTGGGCCCGGCCCGACGCCCGAATCCTAATGGCTGCTTCACTCAGTAAAACTAAAACCCCACACCGCGAATTCCGGTGCCACCACCGTCGTCAACCAGGACGACGTCTTCTCACATCGGGAAGGTAATTGCCACCTTACAGTGAATGATGATTATTATCGTCTCCTTCACTATTTTTCTTACTTTATTCCGTTTATCCAATTTGATTTACCTACATTAGGCTTAAGAAGTTAATATTGATTTATCAAGACCCGCTCACGCAGCGTATTAATGTGCATCTATTCACACATTTGTGTGTGTTTGATTAGGCCGTTCTTTGTTTATTTAGGCGGAATTTTGAAGCTGGAGTATGATTCTTAATAGGAGTTCTCTGAATGCTGGGGTTTTGAGTTCACCCCAACACAACCAAAATCCATATATTTTCGGAACATATAATTCGAAAATCTCAAGCATCCCACACACGCACAGAAGGATTTTATCTTTCAATTATAGAAGTTCATGGGGACCTCTTCCGGATATTAAAGTGTCTGCACCTTTAGGTATGTGTGTTTTTTCCAAGTTGCAATTTCGCCTTAGCTTTTGATATGCTGCACATACATGTTTGCCAGAGACAGCTGAGTTTTCGTTTGTATCTTTTTTAGATTTCCTATTGTTATTCCGCCACTCTGTTTAAGATTCTTTATCGCGTTTAGTCATGTTGATTTGCAGCTGGAGATTCTGTTTCTTGTATGATCATAATAAGTTCATAATCTAATGTTCATGTTATAAAATGAAGAGGCCAGGCAAATTGAAAACTGTTCGCACTAGCTAGATAGTGTTGAATATTAAACTCAGCCTTAATGAAATGAGAACTTTATGTTTCGCAGATTTGTGGTCGCCACCGATGTCAATTGATTGATATACCAGTGTGGATGTTGTCATGTGATTTTGCGTTTCATATCTCTGAAGAGACTACAATAGTAGTAGGATGGAAATTAGCAGCATTCGGATAGGCTATATGCGTCCACTTGTTATCTGATGTTGCCCTCATATCTTCAATAGTCTACAATGTTAGTGGGATGATAACTTAACCTCAACTCAAAGAGTTGATATTATTCTTGAAAATGTCGATACCACTAATCACTGTTAGGTACTTTGATTAGGATATTCACTGACTGGAAACTCTTGTTTTTGTGTTTCTAAAAATTACTGGACTGGTGCACTACTTGTGGAGACTTATCAATGGTAAGTAAAACATGTTGGTCATCTCAATTCCCAAGCTTCGTATGTCAATGGATTTTTAATGAATATTAGCTACTGGGTAATGAAGGCTCAGAGGTAGTTGCTTGAAATCAGTGCATTCTTTGCAGATCCGAGTAAAGACTTAAATTTTTTGTTTTATTCGTTGTTGAAATATCTTGACAGGCATCCTGCTCTCCCGTCTCTCTGCTGCGTCATCACCACTCTTACATGGAGAACATGGGAGTCTATTTAAAACTGTCCCCAAATTGCCTAAGAGGCATCAGCGGTCATTGGCTCCAAGAGCGTCCAAAGACGTGCCTTACAGTTACAGGTACCCTGCTATGACTGAGAAGCCGAGATGGTGGTGGAGAACTCTAGCCTGCCTCCCATATCTCATGCCTCTTCACAAGACATGGATGTACGCCGAAACAGCCTTTCATCTACATCCTTTCTTGGAGGACTTTGAGTTCCTAACATACCCTTTCTTGGGAGCATTAGAAAGACTACCAAGTTGGTTTCTGATGGCATACATACTTGTTGCCTACCTCGGAGTTGTGAGACGAAAAGAGTTGCCTCACTTCTTCAGATTCCATGTGATTATGGGCATGCTGCTAGAGATGGCATTGCAGATTATCGGAAGCGTGAGCCGGTGGATGCCGCTTGGTGTATACTGGGGGAAGGTGGGGATGCATTTCTGGACTGCTTCGGCGTTTGCATACTTGTTCACTGTGTTGGAGTGCATAAGATGTGCCCTTGGTGGGATGTACTCTGATGTTCCATTGGTGTGCGATGCAGCCTACATTCATATCCCATATGAATGACAAGCGAATCAAGAATGTGGAAATAGAAGTGAAGTAGTAATTCATTTTGGGCCAAACTCATTTTGTGAACATTAATGTATATGGGCTTTGAAATGTGTACTTGGACTAGACCCAACTAAGATATTTGTGTAGAAGCCTTAAGTCGTTTAGCTATTTTGTGTTAGGGCTCTGCTCTATTAAGGTGGAGAACACCCCTTGGCTTTTTGTTAGTTTTGATGTTTGAATGAAGATTTAATGCTCTTTGGGCTCCAAACTAAGGGTGTCAATTCGGCTAAACCGAACTGAAATTTTGATATCTATTTTGCAAAATAAAATTTCGAATTGAAATATTTTTGTTCAGTTCGGTTTTAACCAAAAAACTCTGATCGAGTTTTGTTATAAACGAAACTCCAAGAAAAAGAAGTAAAATTAAAAATTTATAATAAAATATTTATAAAATATAAATGCAATAGAAAACTATTAATATATTTTAATATAAGCATATCACAAAAAAAAAAAAAAGATATAAAAAAACCTTAAATACATTTGGTTCGATTTAGTTCGGTTAACTAATTGATTAAAGTGGAAAAGCATAAAAGATAAGAATAAAAATGCCCGAAATTTTTTATTTCGATTTGATCAGTTAAGCGGGCTGATTGACAATTTTAAACTCTGGTGAGCACAGTTAGTTTTTCCAGAACAAGTAAAAAGGAGTAATAAGATTTGAATAAAAAAATTTGAATCCGTTTAAACCGGGGGTTTGAACCCGACGTGAATCGAACACGCAACCTTCTGATCTGGAGTCAGACGCGCTACCATTGCGCCACGGATCCCTGGTGGTGATAGACTTTGTCATTCTATACATATAACGGTTATCAATGGAAAACATTATTGTATTGAACGTGTTAGCTAAGCTTATTTATTTGATGTCCCTACTTAATCATTTAGGGCGTTTAAATGTTTTTAATAGGTATTAGTGGGCGCAATGCGTATGTTTTAAACTTGCTGAAATAATGAAATATTTACTCGAGCACTTTAAGATCTTTTATTTCACATACATTTAATTATCCTTTTTTCTCTTCTAACGAGTTAATCCATATCCACTCATTATAGTTTGCGCCGACTAAATAGAACTTGAGTCCTACAATACATTATACATCCCACATTATGTTGCATCAACACGGGATACAAGATACATGATACGACACGACACGAAGATGAAATACGATATTTTATAAAAGTTTATTGTATTTTCATTAGAACTAACTAAATGCAACGTATACTTAAGACATATAAGACACGGCAATTAATTGAAGCGTCATATCAAGTCGAAGTATAATAAATATTCGTTTAATAGAGATCCAACATATATTTCTTTTATTTTTTATTACATCATAAAGATCCAAATATAGGATTCAAAATCTTGTGTCGGCCCTGGTCGGAATAGCCGAAGTAACTCGTACTTCCTTCTGTTTTCCATACTCGGAATATACAAGATAAACAATTAATTTCTCATGGAACATGCATGTTTGACGAGACTTAATTATAGACTTATATAGTGCAGAAGTTTTCCAAGAAAACATACAAATTAAAATCTTGAAAAATTGTATTTTTAATTGAAAATTATTATGTGTTAGTTGCTTTATTTATATTGGTTATGATTGGCAATAATTGTTAGTACTAAAAAATGTTGGAAAAAAGAAACAAGGGGTTAATTTATGGAAACCGTGTGGCGCCCACATCGGAGCTATTGCTCAAATTAAGGCGTCATGCACTATAATTATCAGTAGCACCGCTTACTTTTTTGTTTTATTCTTATTTATTTATTCGACGAGTTGTATCAAGATTCCGTACCTCACATGGGGTGACCAGATCATGAATGAAGAATTGATTTCATAATTCAAATTTCGCATATTTGAATACTATAAATATCAATATTACTAGTATATTAAATTTGGAGTTATAATTAATTTAATGTGATTTATATTATTTGTATGTATATAAACATAGGACTACAATTATCCAATACATATTTTAGGTAGTGATTGCAATTTTTTCTTCTGAAGGACAGTTCCAATCATCCAAGATTTGAGTTTAAATGCTTTAGATTAAAAAAAAAATTAGGGTCCGAATTTAAAATTTATGAGATTTATAATAAATTTTCAAAAACATAAATCAGTTTTTATTTTTAAAATCTAGAGTTCACAGATACCGCGATCCTCACCCGCTCCGTGAAGCCACATTTATTCCTCGTCATATCAATAATATTAGGCCCCATTTTCTTGCACTAGGTGAATAGAATCAGAAATCGAAATAAATATTCTCTCAATCTCAATTATAATGTTCATTTTATTTTTTTGTAAAGTTTTTAAGAAGAGTTATTAATTATGAGCAGAATTATTAAATGCATTGATCCTATAAAAAAATTGTGTATGATAAATATGAAACAATTCGAAATAAAAATTGGATATTATAATTTGAACGGAGGGAGTATATAAATTCATTCAAGTTGTAGCAGTGTCATTCCCCATATCCCTCCCCCCACCCCAAATAGGGCCTGAGCCACATGATTAGAAAGGGGCTAGTTTAATTGCCCAGTTGAAATAATAAATAATAAATTCATTTTGAAATAATAAATTTCATAATGAATAGAATTCATAATTTATTTATTGCTTGATTTGGTTTTAAATGGAGTAATTATTTAGTTAGAAAATATTAGCAATTTCAAATTCTGAAAATTTGAAAATAATAAATTAATTAATCTAAACTTATTAACTATTTTAATTGTAGAAAATTCTAAAATAAATAAAAACATATAATTTCAAATAAAAAAGTAGCTTCAAAATTTCGTGGGTCAAGTTTATTAAGTTCAATGTTTAAAAAAAGAATCTCTAGACAAAAATAAAAAGATTATCTCTAATTAATAACTTATTTAATAAATCAATATAATTGATTTCATTCATTTGCTAAACCAGAGAACGAGGAAATTAAACTCATTTCGTTACTAAACCAAACAAATTAATTCAAGTAGTACTCCTCAATCCATACCCTTTCCATTAAACCAAACAAATGGTTAATAAATCTTATGTGGATGGGAATAAATCATAAAAAGCCGACAGCCAATCAAAATAACTATTTTATTAATTTGTTCCAATTAGAATAAGTATTAGCCAGCGGTGGCGGCGAGATTTCCGGTAAGTTAACTTTAAACGCCAACCACCTTTCCATTTATGTTCCCGCGGATTAAAATGCTAAAATATGATTTGCATAAAACAAAGTCTAATTTCGAAAGTGTAAGCATGCATTCGTAATAACGCGGAAACGCGTTAATTAGCATGTAGCATGAGTTGGCAGCCATGATTATGGGAGACAGCCATGCCCAAACCCAATCCCTTAAAACTTTTTTCTTTTTCTTTTTTCTAATTTTCTGACTTCTTGCCTCTCTTGTCTTCACATTTATGAGTTATATATATATTTCTACTCATCCATTCAGACGGACACAGATTTTAGTGAAAGATTCACTCACATTCTTTTATTCTTTACATTCTTACATTAGTTTAATTGTTCAAACCTGGTACGTATCCAATTTCCACATTTTATCCATTTAAAACTGTTCTTTGGTTGAATCCCACGTCAGATCTGGTGTTTTTTTGGTGTTATTAGTATTCCACTTTGTGAAAGATTTTGATTTTTCTTACAGTGTTAGTGTTTTAGCACTCATTATGTATTCATGTGACTGCAAAGTTCATTTGTTTTGGTGTATCTTTTGCAGATTCAGAGGTTTGGCTTTCTGGGTGTCAATTACTTGTTAAGTAGGTGAAATGGGGAGAGAAGTTTTGGTGTGTTTGTTTGCAGTTTTATCATTTTGGAGCGTCTCTATTGTGAGAGCTGAGGATGCTTACAAGTATTACACTTGGACTGTCACTTATGGAGCTGCTTCTCCTCTTGGCCCTTCTCAACAGGTTAGCTATATATGGTTCATGTTTTTTTCCCTATTGAGTGTTGAGAGGGAGAGGAGAGAGAGAGGTGGAGTTTCTGAGAGTTTGATGATTTGCAGGTAATCTTGATAAACGGTCAATTTCCTGGTCCTACGCTTGAATCTGTGACCAATGAAAACATTATCCTCAACGTTGTTAACAAGCTGGACCAGCCTTTCCTTTTGACATGGTAAGTCACTCTCTTCATGTATTTCAATTCTATTTATGCTCAATTTTGTACTTGTTTGATGCCCTTATCACTTAATAGTTCTTGAATTAATTATATCCATCTTTTTATAGAAGTTGGATTTAGACATTTAGTAGCTTTGAGTTCATAAGACTCTTAGCCTATGTGTTTTAAGTAAAATAACCATTCCAAGGATTATTTCTTTGTTTCATAGTCTTGAGGTTTTAAGTGTACAATGTTGTATGAATTAGGAATGGGATCAAACAGAGGAAGAACTCATGGCAAGACGGCGTGTTGGGAACGAACTGTCCTATCCCTCCCAACAAAAACTACACTTATAAGTTCCAAACTAAGGATCAAATCGGTAGCTACACTTACTTCCCTTCGACTCTGATGCACCGAGCTTCTGGAGGATTTGGAGCACTTAATGTGTACGCGCGATCAGTGATTCCAGTTCCGTATGCCAAGCCTGCTGGAGATTTCACCCTTCTTGTTGGTGATTGGTACAAGACCAGTCACAGGGTGAGTCTTCATCACAACCTTACTTTTCAATGCTATGTATGAGATTGCTTTCATTCACTAAAAGCCTAAAACTGAAATTTCACACTTGCTTTAGACTTGAGTCCAGTTTTTCTGATCCTAAGTGAATAGATGAAGATGATTCAACATATTAGGAAATTGTGACATATGAATTGAACTTTCTTGTAATACTTGAAATGTTACTAGAAAGCCAAATGTAGTTGGGGAGGGAACCAATGAAATTCAAGAATGGTGAAATGCAAGCCTAATTGATCATCTTTATTGCTTACCCTTCTGTTGGAAACTTGTTGATCTCTTGATCTGCATTCTCAAAAAAGTTAACACTACGGAAAATGAATGCAGGCGTTGCAGGAAATACTCGATTCAGGAAAGCCGTTGCCCTTCCCTGATGCAGTCCTCATAAATGGCCGAGGCAGACCCTCCTTCAGTGGTGATCAAGGTTGTCTTTTGTCTACATGACTACCACTTCAAAGGTTACGTGTACCAAAAGATCAGTTTCTGATAGTACTTGTTTATGTGCAGGGAAAACCTACATGTTCAGAGTCTCAAACATTGGTCTGTCCACCTCTTTCAACTTCAGAATCCAAGGCCACAAAATGAAGCTTGTTGAGGTTGAAGGCTCTCATGTCCTCCAGAATGTCTACGATTCTCTTGATATCCACGTCGGCCAGTCTGTAACCATATTAGTCACTTTGGACCAATCTCCAAAAGACTACTTCATAGTTGCATCCACAAGGTTCACACAGACAGTCCTAAATGCATCCGGTGTTTTGCGCTACACCAACTCCAAAACTCCAGTTTCCGGCCCTCTCCCAGCCGGTCCACCAGATGGAGTCGGATGGTCTGTTGATCAAGCGCGATCCTACAGGTAAACCCGAGCTAAAACTCAACTTTCCAAGCACCATTCTTCTTCTTTAAGGACCAAATAAACTAAAAAAATCTCATTTTGTTTATGTTTTAGGTGGAATTTGACCTCAAATGCAGCTAGGCCTAACCCACAAGGCTCTTTCCATTATGGAACAATAAAAACCACCAGAACAATTGTTCTTGCTAACTCTGCACCTACTATCAACAACAAGCAAAGATATGCCATCAATGGGCTCTCTTACATCAATGCAGACACACCCTTGAAGCTTGCTGATTACTTCAACATCCCCGGAGTTTTCAGTGTAAACTCCATCCAGAGCTCTCCATCCGGGACAGGAGCTAGCCTAGGCACCTCCGTGTTGGGAACTGCTCTCCATGATTTCATTGAAGTTGTCTTCCAAAACAACGAGAACTCCATCCAGTCGTGGCATCTTGATGGTTACGATTTCTGGGTTGTTGGGTAGGCTACATCACATTAGTACAAAGACTCATACATAATCAGTTCATAACTTCATATATCCAACTCAATTTTCTATTTCATGATACAGATTCGGATCAGGACAGTGGACACAAGCTAGCAGGAAGTCATACAATCTTGTCGATGCTCTTACAAGACACACCGCACAGGTAAACACTTATGAAGATCAACTCAATCATGCTTCCGACATTGTAAACCAACTCTTAGGTAGTGTTTGGAAGAGCTTTTATAAGCAGCTTTTAGTTGTTTATGCTTAAAGTTGCTTAAAGTTATTTTTAAGTAAAAGTTGTTAGTGTTTGGAATAGTAGAAAAAAAAACAGATTAATTTTAGGAAAATCAGTTTTGCAAACACTCTTATAAGTTGTTTTTCAATTTCTTTTGGCTTCTGCTTTTAAAAAAACACCCCTGACCAGCTTATGTGCTTATGCTTATTTTAAGCACAAAAACAAGCAGAAATACATATTCCAAACATTAAAAAATGTGCTTTTGCGGTAAAAAAAGCCAGAAATATTTTCTGACATTTTGATAAATCTTTTTTAGGTATATCCCAATTCTTGGACAACAATATTAGTATCTTTAGACAACCAAGGCATGTGGAACTTGAGGTCTGCAATGTGGGGAAGGCATTACCTCGGACAGCAGCTGTATCTGAGAGTCTACAACCCAACACCAACCTTTGCCAATGAGTATGACATACCCAACAATGCTCTGCTCTGCGGGAAGGCCGTGGGGCGAACACACGGTTAATTTACTCAGTTTTGAAGATTTTAAGTGAGTGTTTGTGTGTTTTGTAGCCATAAGAGGTTGGCTGATAGTATACCACAGAAGAGGGAGAATCTTAGCTACTTAAACATGTATATTCAGATTGCAGACATAATATTTATTAGAGTTTGGATGAAACTTTGTAGTTTCTGTTGGTTTGGAGTTGTGTAATGGATACTTGAGTGTTGTGGTTAAAATCATGTTCATTAACCACTATAACCTCTTAACAGAGAATTCATCCCAAATTTTAGTTCATCATATTTCAGTTTCTACCACTAGGTAAGCATATACTCTATTACAATGTTACAATAATGTTTTTATTTTCGTAATTTGGACAAAATTAATATGACTCACATTTATAGGTTCATCTTTTCGCTAGTCCAATACGTACGGCTTACTCCAATTTCAGATTTATTATTTGGTATGTATTTTAGATAGTGGCTGCCGGTGAGACTATTACCCAATAAAAAGAAAAAAAAAAAAGAAAGCAATAATAGTAAGTTAGATCTTGTCCTCATGAGACTGCTTGCTGTATCACCATCAATATTTTTTAAGAAAAAAATTGTTGCAGCTTGTGTGTATAATATACAGATTAAACTTGACGTGAATCTCAAGGTATTTTAGACATAGCGCCAGATCATTTTTCTTTTTACTAATTTACTACTATTAAAAATTAAGGTCATTTTCAATCCCCAAGCATAGTTTAAAACTAATTAAGATTTCCAGACAGTTCCTTATGATTTCCAATTTCGTGGAATACTTTATGTTAAAATGAGTTTTTTTTTGTTAAATATCATATGTTCGAATTTCACCAATATCTTTATAGATCAAATTTGTCGCAATAATAATTCCTTATATGATTTATAAATTTTTTTATTTATATTCCAATGCAATTTACATTTCCTTATATGATTTATAAAAAAAAAATTGATTTAGTTATAGAGGCTGCGAGTTTCGTTGATTACCTGAACATTTAATTTTTTTGCAATTATGCACCCGAACTTGTAATTAGCCTTGGCTCATACTTGGCTTCACTATTTAAAGCATAAAGTGGCCGAGGAAACAAATTTTGAAATTGATGACTAAAAATATCTTTTGAAGTGACTACATATATAAATTTGGAAACAGTCTAAAAAACAATAAGAATTAAAATCTATTTGAACTTAAATGAATTTCGGATACTTACAATCGGACAACATATTAATCAGAAAACAGATTCATCATTTTCTGGAAAAGAAAATTATGTGTATTATCATTTTTTGGAAAAGAAAATTATGTGTATTAATTATAGGAATCCGAACTTATATAGAAAATATACATAATAATTCTATTTAATTTCTATGCATAATTATGTGATTTTACATTTTTTATATTTCTACAAAAAATATATAAAAGAATATGCATAATATAATTTTCCGATCATATTCAATTTTCATATTTCCTATATAAAGATTAAGGGAGGGAGTATTTAGTTACTGATGCAGCTAAACATATGCACACTTTTTTAGAATATATATATATATACTATCCTTCCATTATTTATGTCTCATTCGCTATATTTGTTTGTCTCATTATTTATGTTTCATTCCAAAAGTCAACCTAAATGAGTGGTCCATAATCATGTAAATAGGTGGATCACACCACTTTATAAATTTCAACCACCACTTTATATCTTTCTACCACTACTTTATACCTTTCTACAACTCGCCTTAATCTTCGCGTCGTTGAAATTCCTATGAAACATAAATAATAGCACGGAGGAAACATAAATAATAGCACGGAGGGAGTAGTATATATTTACCACTATGTGAAAGAATAAAAGTTATTGTATAAAAGTCAACCGCATTGATGGATCTAGCACTGAGGGTATACTAGTCATTTATCATAGTGGTTTGCTTAATCTACTAATCGATCAACCAAAAAGCTTGATCGAGTTACACGTTTAATCATAACTTTCCGATCTTAATCTGTCTCTCCACGTTTACCACTTACTTTCTCAAAATCAAAACAATTATTCGATAATTTTCAATTACCTAAAAATTAAATTATTTATGATGATCTTGTGATTTATTATTGACCATACATTGAAGTAGTCTGCGATTAAAAGATTTTGAGTTGGAATTTTGCAATTTTTATAGAAGTCATTCTATTTTAAGAATGAAGGGGCATTTAAGCACTTGATTAATTTTGCCGCCAAATTTCGAAACCCAATGAAGAAGCCACTAGACTCGATCCACATGAACCTCCCATTGTCTTCGCTTCTCAAGATTCCTTCAATTTCCAAGTGGAAATTACTCTTTACGGCTGGCTCTCTCTCTCTCTCTCTCTCTCTCTCTCTCTCTCTCTCTCTCTCTCTCTCTCACCCACCGTAATTAATCTTGTTCCATTATTTTAATTAATCATATTTTACCATTTAACTCTAATTAATATGATCCGTCCTCGGCTGCGCCCTTCTCGCTTTCCACACCCTCATTCATCCCCACCTTACTCCACCGACGAATCTCGTTAACACAAGTCCTAAAGTTTTACATAAATTGAGTTCTACTATTTCTTTTTTAAATAAACATCACGTACTTAAATCCTCATTATACGATCAAGAAATAACATTTCTTGTACTTCAATATGACATTATTGTAAGAACTAACAAACAAGTAAAAAGATTCATGATAGTGATAGACAACGTACGTAGTTTTTTGCATGGCTGGTTCGATCTAATTTTACAAATTAATTAATACATTGAAATTCAAAAAATAAAATCTTTACATTTCGCAGTGCAAACTCTAAAGAGGATTTGGTGGCGCCAACCGTACCATTAATGTCAACAAATGGAGTAACAGAAAACTATAATATAAAACTGATTGACTGAATTAAATCAAATTACTTTGAGTTGAAGGATTGAGCCTTACAAGAAATCTAGTCAAGAGAGAGAAGCATGCATTAATGAGCAAGAAGTGCGGCGCAAATGTGCTTTAGATTTCTTCTCGAAATCCAAACTCATCTGCATGTTACCACCTACGTTGTTGGGATCCAAACCCTTCCCATAAATCTCTTATATACACTTCTCTTCTCTGCACTTGTCATTTTATCATTGCTCCAATTAATTCCATCTCTTGCATTCAAACGCCTCCTCGTTTTCTCCATTTCTGTAAGTCTAGGCATGATACTATAGATTCATAGCTTCGATTTTGGCTCGTTTTTGAAGTTGGGTTGTAATAATCTCTGCAGGGGTGGAAGCCTTAGTTGAAAATGAGGCAGGCCATTTTCTTGGTCGGATTCTTGGCTTGTTTGAGTTGTCCTTTGTACGTGGAGGCCGAAGATCCGTACGTATATCTGAATTGGGTTATCGAATACGGAGAGGCTTCGCCGCTCGGCGTTAAACAAAGAGTGAGCCTCCTCCTTGTAGACTGACTGACTTTAAGTAGTTTTTATTGGCTTGTATTGTATCACTAATTACCTTATTTTGTGCTTGTGTGCAGGTGATTCTTGTTGATGGGCAGTTTCCTGGGCCAACAGTTAACGTTGTCACGAATGATAATTTAATAGTCCAAGTTGAGAACAAACTGGATGAGCCAATTCTCCTCACATGGTAAGAAATTCTTGATATGATTATGTGGAGAACTATGTTGCACGTACACTTTAAAAATATCAACGTATAGTGTCTGACACGTGTCAAACACTCGAACATAACATGACACTTCAATTGCCGTGTCCAATAGATTTATATACACATAACATCTAATTCTAATAAAAAAAATACAAAATTAGTTTATTTTACACTTGATTTTATATTTTTAAATAAATTAGCGCATGTGTCGTGTCCTAAATTCTTTTAAAAATATCATGTCCCGTATCCGTGTCGAATCGTGTCACGTATCCTGTATCTGTGCAACCTAGGTGGAGAATATATGAGAGAGAAAAAGGGTGGATTTTGAGATGATTTTTTTGTGATGTAGGAATGGAGTGAAACAGAGGAAGTCATCATGGCAGGATGGAGTTCTTGGAACTAACTGCCCTATTCAGCCCAACTCAAATTGGACTTACCACATGCAGATGAAGGACCAGATTGGGACTTTCAACTACTTTCTTTCCACATTGATGCATAGAGCTGTGGGTGGCTATGGAGGGTTCAACATACTAGCAAGGTCCATCATCCCCGTCCCGTATCCAAAACCGTACGAGGAGATCACGATCCTTGTTACCGACTGGTGGAAGAAAGATCACAAGGTTCAAATCTCACATTAGTTTGTTTTGTTCTGTTTTAGACTTTTTGAGAATGTGCTAATTATGGCATTCTGCAGGAATTGCAACAAATTCTTGATTCAGGGAACATGATTCCGCTACCCGATGGTATTCTGATCAACGGAAAACCCAAGACTACTGCTTTTGATGTCGTCCCTGGTAAACTACTCTCATGTACAATACTATCTCGTGGCATTATCCTTTACAAATATTGATATCGGCAACATATTTCATTAGGCGAGACATACTTGTTCAGAGTCTCGAACGTGGGTATAACTACCTCGATCAACTTTAGGATCCAGGGGCACACGCTACGCCTGGTGGAGTGTGAGGGATCTCATACCGAGCAAGAAGCGTACGAGTCCCTCGACCTCCATGTTGGGCAATCGAGCTCGTTCCTAGTGACACTACACGGCGGTGCAAGCCCTAAGGACTTCTTCATCGTGGCCTCCACTCGCTTCACCAAGCCTATACTCACATCCACCGCGAGCCTCCACTACCACGGCTCGAACATAGCAGCATCGGGACCATTGCCGATCGCACCAACCTACCACATCCACTGGTCTATGAAACAAGCTAGGACTATCAGGTATTGACCTACCCGTTGTATTGTCTCATAAATCTTGACTCGTCAGATAGTCTGACATAAGGCTGGTGACTCCCACTAAATCATACATATAGAATCCCGAACTTTTGGAAAAAGTACTATTTTGCCCTTGGTCTGACTTGCATTTGTGACTTTGATAGGTGGAACTTGACAGCCAATGCAGCAAGGCCTAACCCACAAGGGTCATTTCACTATGGAACAATACCAGTTGTCAGGACAATAATGCTAGAAAACAGTGCTGCTAAGATTAATGGGAAGACGAGATATGCTGTTAACAAGGTCTCTTACACTAACCCAGACACACCACTGAAGCTGGCTGATTACTATAATATCCCTGGAGTCTTCACCTTAAATTCAATCAAGGACACTCCCCCTCCCGGCCCAGCAGTTTCTGGAACTGGAGTTCTTGCTACCACTCTACATGATTACATCGAAATCGTCTTCCAGAACACCGAATCCACTGTCCAATCTTGGCATTTAGACGGCTACGATTTCTGGCCAGTAGGGTAAGAACACCAACTTCTTTCTTTGAGGCATTTCATCAAACACTTGAAATACTTAATCAAATTGTGGGTCTCAAATCCAGATACGGCAGCGGGAAGTGGAATACTACGCTACGCAGACGCTTCTACAACTACTATGATGCGCCGACCAGACATACAATTCAGGTAACAACGCTGTAAGAAGATTTGAAGATGAAATTTAATTAATTATTATCTATAACGTGATGGGTTTTGATTAGGTTTACCCTTATTCTTGGAGTGCGATATTCGTGTCGCTGGACAACAAGGGGATGTGGAATTTGAGGTCGGCGAATTGGGCGAGGCGATATCTAGGGCAAGAACTTTACGTGAGAGTTTGGAACGACGAGACGAGTCCGTATACGGAGACCGACATTCCCCAGAACGTGCTGCTTTGCGGCAAGGCCAAGCATTAGGGACAAAGTTTGATGTATTCGTGCTTCATTTTTTTTCTATTTATGTTTCTGTTTGCGTCAGTTACGAGGGTGTGACTGTCTTGAAAAAAAAATACCATTAGTAAATGAAAGAAAGAAAGAGTAGGGAAAGTTGTGTGATGGGAAAGGGATCATAATTTCATATTTGTGCTGCTGAAAAATCAATTGATCATTTCAATACCATTACTTCATTTGATTTGAATACCAATCTTAGTCTTGCAAATGAATAGTATTACTATGCTTATCGACGACTAAGAAATAATGAACAAAATCTATAATTTCAAGGGTGAAATCTATATATAATACTCTTTCCGTTCCATTAGAAACGACACATTTCTTTTGGGCGCAGAAATCAAGAAAGTGGTGTTATGTGATGTAAGATTATTTGACTTTTTAGTAGTTAATTGTGATCCACACAATCTTTATCATTTTAGGAAATACATCATTTCTAGTGAGACGACTCAATGAGGGAAACACGTTCTTTTCTAATGTGAGGGAGAGCGTAATAAGTTATAAATTATGTATGATTTGAAGATGTCCCACACACCCTTGCCTAAGGATGAGTGGTTAATGTCGATCCCAATATCCACTTCTAAATTATATTCATCATAAACCGATATAAATTGATGTAGTGTGTTGAGAAAGATAAAAAACTGTAAATAAAAAACACATTAATTTCACTAAAGTATCTGCCGGGTACTTGACGTGCAGGGACGTATGCAGAATTTTAACTAGGGGGACAAGATTATAAAATGCTAAAAGATATTATGATTAAGCTATAAAAATTGCTAGGCGAAGAAATTTTGCATAATTAAATTATATATACATGAATTTGAGGGTTCCTAACATAATTTTTCAATAATACTCAAGCATAATTTCAACTTTTTCATCAATTTCTATTATAAGATGTGATTAACTTTATTTAATTAATATACATAAAGACATTATAATAATTTAATGTAAAAGCCAGCCCATGCCTCAATGTGCATCCGTCCCTGTTGACGTGCACAATAAAAGCTCGATGATTTCCGGAGAAACACCAAGAAATTAACCGACATTGAGTAGAACCTCAATTTTTTTTAAAAGTGATGCTAAATGTATCAATTTGATCCAGAACAATTTCCCTAAATAATTGCAATCAAACTTAAAAAGATTATGCTATTCTTTTAATTTAATATATTAGGAAGTTATACCAATTAGACATGTAAACTAATTTTGGTCAAACATGCATTAATACTAATTAATAGTACTTTTTATTAACATTAATCTCAATAATACAATGAAATGAATCATAACATCATATTGATTTCATCATAATAATATTGACTGTAGTAAATCTAAGAATGAAATTAATAGACATCTAATAAATTATAAACTAAACCCATTCACTAATAAACTAATAAAAAAATAAATTAATTTATGGACATCTAATCCCCTTCACTAATAGTAGTAATAAACTATAAATATTTGATTTATTTAATTTTCTTTTAAAATTTCTTATCAACTTATTCTATAATTATTGATATCATATTTTATAAAAATATTTTTTAATTTTGTATATCAACTAGTTGTAAATTAATTTCATGTGGACATATATGACCAAATTCTTTTATTTATTTTTTTCAAATTCTTTTATTAATTTCTCATGTTTTTATAATCCCTCCATCCCAGCCGACTTGTCTTGTTTGATTTCAGACAAATATTTTGGTGAGTGAGTGGTTGTGTATAGAGGAGTAGGTGATTGTGTGTAGAAAGTGAGAGTTTGTGTAGTAATTATTTTCCCTTTTAAGAAACAAGACAAGTCGGGTGGGAGGGCCCGAAAAGGAATACAAGACAAGTCGGGCGGGAAGGAGGGAGTATGATTATTGGACTTAATATTTTGTTCAGATTTTATCAACTTAATTATTGGACTTAATATTTAGTTTAAATTTTATCAATTTTAAAAAGGAGATGTTTTACATATCTATGATAAGAAAGACAATTTGCTATAAAAATGAGATTTTACGTGTATGCCACTAGAAAAATAATTTGGTACATAGAAAGAAAATGTTACATTAAGGAATTAAACTTTAAACCTTTTAGATAAGTGCTATGGTGCTAACCACTAAAATAGATAAGTTACTTATTTTAATTATTGCTACATTATGATGGTATACCCTACTATTAAAAAATTATGGTGGCCAAGGGGTTGATCGACCCTCTTGACCCCCTCTAAATCCGTCCCTGGCTCAACGAATAGCTACAAAGTTTTTGTCATTCATATCTAATAACAAAAACTAAACTAATGGAGACATCACTAAGATTTGAACACAAAATATTTGACAACAAGACAAACTTATTAACTTGTATGTCGTTAGGGTTGTTAACAAACTAAACTGTTGGGTTATGAGTCAGTAGATGATACTCAACAGTTAGTGGGTTAAAATAATATTGGGGGAAATCGTAGTAGTACTATGGAATTGAAGATCCCAAAACCCAGCTGATATCAGTAGTGTAGTGTCTTGATAGGATTAACTGATGTATTAGACTGTTTTTGTTTTGTTTATCCTTGTGTTTATGTCCTATACGGGGTAAAATGTTGGATTGATCTTCTGTCGAAGTTACTTTCCAGAACCCCACGTCATCAGTGTAAGAGCATGCGTTCTTGAGTCATCAGCTCATCTTCGCCTCAGTAGAAGACATCTCATCAACTGACAGACATCAACAGAAGAACTCTATGCAAGCTCAGTACCTTCGCAGTCATCAGCTGACCACACTTAAGAGAATATCTCTTGTCAGCCGACTCAGACGAAGAAGACAGAGAGCTGCTTCAAGTCTCTCGTATCCGACGAGAAACGACCCAAATTGTTAAAGTCTTTTCGAAAGTCGCGAGAAGACCATACGAGGATTAGGGAGAGTCAACTCCGATGTCTGACTCAATCTCACCTACCACAAACCTCGACCAATGAGAAGCCGTCAACGCGATATCTGCTCTGACCAACTAAAGCTGCTCTCATGTACAGTATCAACAACTCTGCTGCAACAATTCGAATTTATGGCCGTTTTCTTTGGAAGGTTGTGACACGTGGCATCATCGTCTCCAACGGACATATGCCTGTTTTATGACTATTCCAGCATAGAGAAGAAAATCCAAGCTCCACGCACGGGATATCAAGGGAAAACGCTCAAGCTTTCAAACAACTCTAGCGCATTCAAGATCAATCCAGCGAAGAACTTGCTTAATAGAATATCATTAGTTCTTCTCTCTAGAGTTCTTTAGATCCCTCTTCTCTAGCTAAGCTCATTGCCAAATCTATAGCTTAGAAATTCGAAGGAGTTCACATTTAGTGATTGTTCTTATTGTAAGAACTCCTTCCTAGTTGGAGATTATCCCCTCCCCTTCAAACCTCGGTTTGATTTGTAGAGTCGCTAAGGACTATAACTTAGAAGGGTATGTCCAGTGCACAGATTCCTTGCTGAGGCTTGCTCAGATAAATCAACAAGACCTCCTGTTCAGCAGGACCGTGGATGTAGGATCTTGCGTATCCGAACCACGTTAAAAATTGCTTGTGTTATTTACTGTTTTATTGCATCGCATACAAACTGATTACAAAATCATATCCTTGCATAAAACGTATTCTTAAAAGCGCACTAGCCAAAACTACTTGTGAAAATCACGTTTTTAAACTGAGACGAATCACCTGGCCCCACACTATTCCGCACTAAGGTTTTCGACTGAGTCTCAACGACTGATAAAGTCAGTAGGAGAGCTCAGTAGTTAACTCACTCTGACCCGAGATCGAAGGTTCTTACTTGGCACTGTTCATCAGTCGCACCAAACAGCTCAGTTGTCCTTCGGTTTGAGAAAAAGAGCAGTACTCAGGTGTATTCACCCCCCCTCTACACCTGACTCTCGTCTTCGGACCAACAATTGGTATCAGAGCAACGGTGTTCTTATGATCATCGGTTCTGTAACTACTGGTCTTCTCGAACAGATCCTGAAAACGTTTTTCACTGCACAAGCATCTCTTCATAACATCCTTATACTCTTACTTACAATGACTGATATGTCAGGTATTAGGATGGTACCGATGTTCTCGATAGAGAACTATATGGTATGGCGTGTGAGAATGGAGGCACACCTCACGTCGCTGCATGACAGCATGACGGATGTCCTTGAGACAGGACCCATCATTCCCATGATAGACAGCGTACAATTTGCTGATGCGGGAGGTGTAGGGGCACAAACTGGTGCCAAGGTCGCAAAAGACAAATCTGCCTTCACGCCTGAAGAGAAAAAGCTGCACAACCTCGACCGAGTTGCGCGTAATGTTATTCTGACTACGCTCAGCGATTCACACCTCGGGAGGGTGCAAGACTGCAAGACGGCTAAAGAACTTTGGGACGCCCTGGCTGTACTGAGCCAAGGAACCCCGCAAATCAAAGAGAATAATCTCGAATTAGAGCTACAAAAGTTCGATGCTTTTGCCATGGAGCCCAATGAGACCATTGACGAGCTAAGCGTCAGATTTACGAATCAGGTCAACGTGATCAACGGGCTGGGGAGGACGTTCACCAACAAAGAGATGAACACAAAGATTCTGAGAGCACTACCTCGACTGAAGTGGCTTCCCTTTGCTACTTATTTAAGACGCTCAGATCTTATTGCTCTAACTCCTGATGTTATCTTTTCAGAACTAAAAACAGAGGAATTTGAGCACAGCCTACCCCAACGATGTTCAAGCGCTCCAGCTGACACACAGATTGATCATGCTTTTAAAGCAATCAACAAAAACTGGAGTCAAACCCATTTCTTCCAGCAAGGCAGTGGCCACAATAGAAGCAAAGTCCTCTGAGACTTCAGGCCCTGACCAACTAGTACTGATGGCTCTCAAATATCAAAGAGAAAAAGAGAGAGTCAGAAAGCTGAAGAAATACAACAGAGATTCTCCCTGAGGTAAGAAAGATTATCGAAATAGGGAAGAATCTAAATCTACTACTGATTGCAGGAACACAAAGCCTGATGCTAGTCCATCAAATGGCTCAACTGGAAAGAGCAACAAATCAACTATGTGCTACAACTGCAAGAAAGAGGGACATTATCAGTACGACTGTCCCAAACTCTCAGCTGCTCAAAGAGCAGAACGGCAGGCCAGGCGCGAAAAATTTGCCCGAAGGAGGCAGGCCTACATAGCCAGAGAGATATCCGATGACTCAATCGAGGAAGATACATTCATGTATTCTTCTGAGGACGAAGCTGCATTTGTCGCCGTTGAGATCGGAGAGATAAATCCTGAAGAAACTACTGAATACTGTCTGATGGCCGGAGAAGATGCTGAGGTAAATTCTAAATTTAATATAACCTCCTCTTCACATAGCACACACGACACGTGCTCCGTCACAGATGAACCTCTAGATGTGGTCCAAGCCTATGATGATCTACTAGAGGAGCAGATTCAGCTGAGCAGAGAATTCAGCGGAACCATTCAGGAACTGGAACAGGTAAAGGCTGAGAATCAGAGACTTTCTTCTGATTGTCAGGTCTCTACTGATTCAGAGAGTCTAGTTGTGAGACTCAAGGAAGAGATTAAATCTCTTATGACTAAGTCTCAGCTCCAAGAAACTCAGATATCAGTTCTGACCAAGGACAATTCTGAGAAAGATACTGAGATAGCCCGACTCAGTCAGAAGCTCACAGAAGTTGAAAAGGATTATGAGTCACTTCGAAGAAGTGATGAAGTCTGGCGAGGACTGATGACTGAACAGTACCTAGGAGCTAAGGAGAAGTTGGAAAGCATGCTTAGAGCTCAAAAGCCAATAGCCATGAAAGAAGGACTTGGCTACACTCATGAAGCTTCCACATCAACATCTAAAAGCTCAGAAATGCTGGTTGATAGGTTCGTCAGAGGAAAGGCTCAGGCTACTGACTCAACACCTCAGGCGAAGAATAAACAGAAGATAATTGCACCTCAGCCGAGCAACTAGAAGCAACTGACCAGAGGTTCCAGCCCCAGGACACCACGATCAAACTCAGGGGGAACCAAGAAGGTCAGGTGGGCAGAACAGTACAGTGAACCGCAATATGCACAGTATGGTTCATACTACTATGAGCCCAGGGTTAGGAGGAACACAAAGCCTCAGAAGAAGAAAGCTCCTGAACCCAAAGCAGTCATAAAGTCAGTATCTCCAAGTCCTGTGGAGAAGAAAGCTGACAAGGTTCGGAAGAAGAAGTCTCAGACTTCTAAGGTCCCTAGACAGATCTGGGTTCCGAAATCACCCACTAACATATAAGGACCCAACTGAACCAAAGGGTACCTAAAAATGTTTCCGTTTTGCAGGTGCATAAGGACCCTTCGATAGTGGACAGCGACTGCTGGAGACACATGACATACCAGAAGAGCCTGCTGACCAACTACGTACAAGAAGATGGTCCCAGAATTGAGTTTGGTGACAACTCAAAAGGCTACATAAGGGGATATGGAACGCTGAATATTGGGACTGCTTCAGTTCCAAGAGTAACTTATGTTGAAGGACTTCAACATAATCTCCTTTCTCGTCGATCACCGTGACAATCGAATAGAGTTATCTTTGACGCCGGTTTTACGTGATGTTGTTGACAAATCTACAGGAAAAACAGTGTTATCAGGCTCGCGGAGGAAGAATATCTATGTTGCAAACTGGAAAACCGCAGAACCTGAGGCTTGCTTGCTTGCACAGACAAAATCTAGTGACAAGGCAGGATGGCTATGGCACAAGAGACTCAGCCACCTGAACTTCAAAACTATGAACAAGCTAGCCAAGAACTCTAAAGTCATAGGACTGCCCAATGAATCGTTTATCAAAGACAGGAATTGTGAAGCGTGTTTGAAGGGAAAGCAAACAAAGAGTAGCAATCCACCTATTCCGTCACCTTCCACTGATGGAATCCTTCAACTGCTACACATGGACCTATTCGGGCCAGTCTCTCCAGTGACTATAAGAGGCAAGAAGTATGCCCTCGTCGTTATTGACGACTATTCACGATATACATGGGTCATCTTCATAGCCAACAAATCTGATGTCATGACTGAGTTGCCCAAACTGCTGAAAAAGCTCAGTGTGGAAAAGGACATCAAGATTCAGAGAATTCGCTCAGATAGAGGAACAAAATTTCTCAACTCAGTAGTTAAGGAGTATTGTGAAAAGGAGGGAATTAAACACGAGACATCAGCAGCTCGCACCCCTCAGCAGAACGAACTTGCTGAACGCAAAAATAGAACACTTAAAGAATCAGCAAGAACACTCCTAGCAGACTCCGGACTACCCTCTAAGTTCTGGGCAGATGCTACTGACACTGCCTGCTATACTCAGAATCGCTCACTGCTTACACAGCAACACATGAAGACACCTTACGAACTATGGAAAGGGAGAATTCCTTCTATTTCTCATTTTCATATCTTTGGTTGTCCTTGCTTTATCCACAATAATGGGAAAGATCAGTTGAAGGTCTTTGATAGCAAATCTGATCAAGGAGTATTCTTAGGATACTCTCGAGTCAGTAAAGCCTTCAGAGTCTTTAAGTATCGGACTCTTTGCGTGGAGGGAAGCCCTCATGTTGTATTTGATGAGTTTGTTACTGAGAACAGGAAATCTTCAAAGATAAATACTGAGGATGTCAACAGCCAGCTACAGGATCTCGCACTAAACGACAAAGCTGAAAAGATTCAGCATTGTTGGGATGATGAGTCAGACGATGAGGAAATACAGACTCAACCAACATGCGATGTAGCTGACCTGGTTGATTCTACTAAACAGAATCAACAACAGGTAACAATGGTCGATAAGGAAGCCCCAGTGGTAACTGAGACCTCTACTGAGAATATAAACTCAAGGGGAACAACTACTGTTCCTGAGCTAAATGCCCCTGAACCTGGAAACTTAGTAGATCCTAACCTTCTTACTGAACTACTGCAATCACAGAACAGTACAACTGAAAAGCCCAACACACCTACTGACTGCGCAGAAGTAATATCAGAAGAAGAAGCCAGACTCAGACGTTCATGGCTCGACGCTCATTCTTCAGATCTTATTATTAGAGATCCATCAGCAACTATCAGGACAAGATCTAGATTAAGTCAAGGAGAAAGCTCACTCTATTCTTGTTTCTTGTCTACAGAAGAACCTCAGTCAATAGAGGACACACTCAACGATGCTGACTGGATCATTGCCAAGCAAGATGAGCTGAACCAGTTCGTTAGAAACGAAGTTTGGGAGCTTGTTGACAGACCTAAACATCAGCACGTGATTGGCAATAAGTGGGTCTTCAAGAACAAGCGTGATGAAAACAACGTCATTGTCAGAAACAAAGCTAGACTAGTTGCCAAGGGATATTGTCAAGCAGAAGGAATAGGCTTTGATGAAACGTTCGCTCCAGTCGCCAGATTGGAAGCCATTCGTCTATTCCAAGCCTATGCAACGCATCAAAGATTCAAAGTATATCAGATGGATGTAAAGTCTGCTTTTCTGAATGGCGTACTGAAGGAATAAGTCTACGTGGAACAACCGCCCGGCTTTCAGCAGGGACATCAGGTGTACAGACTTCGGAAAGCTCTGTATGGGTTAAAACAAGCACACAGGGCTTGGTACGATACCCTATCAGACTTTCTGCTTCATAAAGGTTTTCAGAAGGGGACAGTAGATCGCACCCTATTCAGCATAAAGTCAGGAGATGACATCCTACTGGTGCAAATCTACGTGGACGACATCATTTTCGGATGCAGAAACGTGACGATATGTCAGCAGTTCGAGAAAATGATGAAGGAGAAGTTCGAGATGTCCATGATGGGCGAAATGAATTATTTCCTTGGATTCCAAGTCAAGCAATCACCTGAGGGAATATTCATCAATCAAGCAAAGTACACTCGAGATCTCCTGAAGAGATTTGGCTGCGACTCGAGCAAGCCAGTCAAGATCCCCATGAACACTAATTTCAAAATCGATCTAGACAAAGAAGGAGCTTATGTTAACACAACTGATTATAGAGCTATTATTGGCTCCTTATTATATTTAACAGCAAGCAGACCTGACATAACTTATGCTGTAGGTGTATGTGCAAGATTTCAGGCGAATCCCAAGCGAAGTCATCTAGACTCAACAAAGAAGATTCTGCGATATCTGAAGGGAACACCTGATGCAGGGTTATGGTATCCTGCTGATGATAATCTTATACTAACAGGTTATTCTGATGCTGATTATGCAGGATCCAGGATAGATCGAAAGTCAACTTCAGGAACATGTCAGTTCCTAGGCAGCAAGCTAATATCTTGGTTTTCAAAGAAACAACATTCAGTGGCAACGTCCACTACTGAAGCTGAGTACATGGATGCTGGAAGTTGTTGTGCCCAGATCCTTTGGCTTCGACAACAACTGAGAGACTATGGTATAATTCAGGATGAAGTGCCCATCTACAGTGACTCCACAAGTGCGATTGCTATAACTCAGAATCCAGTTCTCCATACGAGATGCAAGCACGTGGATATTCGACACCACTTCATCAGAGACCATGTCGAGAAGAAGGACATCAGAATGGAGAAAATCCATACTGATAAGCAAAGGGCAGACATACTGACCAAGCCACTAGCTGAGAACAGATTCAGAGAATTATCAGTTGAGCTAGGTCTACTGGATCCTACTGAACCGTGTCAGTAGAACACAACAAATGGTATCAGCAGAGACCAACAATTGGTATCGAGTGTACGATCAGTATGACAGGTCAAAGACTCAGTACTTGATTCAGTCGGGTGAATCGAACTGTACACAGTAAGGGGGAACGTGGTCATCAGCACTTCAACCATCATCCTAAGTCTAAACGGTAACCAGCTGATCGTAAAAGTTCAGCTGAAGAGGTTTGCGTAGTTTTATATACTTAACGTTATCAGAAGCATGCTAGCATTTAATATATCAGTCGATTGCACTCAGCTGTTAATGAGCATTTATTTCCCGCCATTAATTTTTTTTAAGGTTTAAGTCAGTAGGAAACCGTTTTCATTTAAAAGACTTAAGACTTTAATGCTGCCTGCAGCACATTTAATGCATGTCTTCTCACCTTACTTTATACTGCGCATTTCCTACGTGGGTCTAGGATAGAGGCGGTCTATGTAATCATTCTTTTATAACATCTAATCACAACGGTCTATGTAAAAACGCGAGATTAACTTCAGTCGTTGGATTAAAACTGATTGATTCGCATATCCTTTAAAATCCTTTTGTTTTCGCCCTAATCCTACTTTACGCCATTTTCGAATTTCAAGAGCTTTCTTCGCATTCAGTTTCCCATTTCTCATTCCTCTGAAACTGCTCTCTGCATCTCTCTCAAGCTCTTTATTTACTGTAAATTCTTACTGAACTGCATTATCTCGTATCCTGTTTACTTGAATTTCAAAATACTAACGAGATTTTTGCAGATAAAAATGGTTGTCAGTACCCCACCACAAATCGACGAGATCATCAAGTCGCGCATCCAGTTTGAGCGGACGATGGCTCTGCATCAGGCGGAACTTCCATATCTTGAGCCTGTCTTCGCGGCTCTCGAAGTATCCGGACTCGAGCTCCTTGTCTCGAAGCACCCCAGAGCTTATCTGCCTCGACAAGTTGCAGAAGTTTATTACAACTGGAGATCCTTAGAGGACACAAGGGCGAAGGAATCCTATTTTTCATATATGAAGGAAGTGATCCCTCAGACATGGGAAGCTAGTCATCACGTCATCAATCTCCGAGCCACTGTGGAATTAACCTTTGATCTTCCGGCTCGTGGAGTCTCACCAGTTAGATATAAGGAGAAGGAGATCAACTCCTATGTTCAGAGGTTCTGCGGCAGAGACGACATTATCTGCAAATCAGCGCTGCCAAAGAACCAGTTGCTACCAGAATACCACGGGCTCGCCTACATCGTAACTCACATTCTTACGAGCTCAGCCGGTTCATTTGATCTGCTATCAAAGCCCCGTCTCCAGTTGATGATGATAATAGAAGACGGCATCCGAGTCAACTGGACTGATTTCTATGTGAATGAGCTTAAAGCTCAAGCACAGAAGTTTGCAGCCACACCCTCTGGAGAAAGGAGACTAATTAGTGTTGGAAAGCTGCTGTACGGGACAAAGATGTCCGTACGAATCGAAGAATCAGTATCGGATCACTCAGTCTTTGCTGATTCACGTTATTTCGACAGCAAGCTCATAAAGTTCAAGACTAGAGCCGCTGCTGAGAAGTCAGTCGGCCGAGGGCTAGCCGCACAGAAGAGGAGTACTACTGACATGCCCCCTCGCGCCAACCCACCTAAGAGGAAAAGGCTCAGCAAGTCTGGAACATCTAAAGCCCCAGCAAAGCCTACCTCTCCCCCACCGACTCAGGAGGAGTCAATCTTAGATGCGGACACAGGCATTGAGGGTGCCACTCTCAAAGACAAAGTCCAGTGCATCAGCTCTGAAGAGACTCAGTCGGAAACAGTTGAACCGACTGAGGAGACCTCCTCCGAATGGACGACTATGCACTCGCCTCGCCTCCGAGCCACTGGTGAAGTCACTGCACAGATCCCAGAAATTGCTGATCACAGGGATCTGGTCGATATTGCTATAAGGGCGAGGACTCAGATGTTACTGAGGTTCCTCAGCTGGGACATGCTTGAAGAGCTGATAAAGAATCAGTCCGCTCTGTCCCTGCTGACAGAGGAGCAAAGCCTACAGATAGTTATCGTGTTTGGGGAACCCGCTGACCTAGCCTCGTTCGAGGATCTCCGCATAGCCATGCTCTATCTTCTGAGCTTGAGATCCTCAGAACATGTCAGCAGCCCTTCGCCGCCATCCCATCACGATGATGACAATGATAATGATGTGGATCAGGCGCCACCCAAGGAAGCAGAACTGGGAGGATCTGCTGAGGGCAACACTCCCAGCGAGAAGGGCAAATCACCACCACCGTCTACATCAGGTGATGCCCCGGTTGCCTCGAAGCCTAGTCGAGACCAACAACTCGCAGCGTCTGAGTAGAGGCTCGGAACCAGCAGCTATCAGATAAAACCAATCGGTTCCGTGACCTCAAAGTCCGTCAACAAAGCCATCAGACGACAGGGAGACAAGAATCATCTCCTTGCCAAGGACGTACATCTCAAATGGGCTCAGTACACAAAAGCCCAAACTGAGAAAGTTGACAGACTTGCGGGCGAGATGAAGGTCTCCGAAGCTCCTACTCCTTCTATCAATATCCAGGAGATAATCGAGACCGCTCTCGCAGCTCAGAAAGCGGATTTTGCCGCTCAGAGTCAGCAGCTCCTTCAATCTCAGCAGAAAATGTTCTCTGAGCAGCTGACTCAGAGCCTCGCATCAGTTCAAACCGCAATGGACGAGCGTAACAAAGTGGCCTTCTCCAGCCTTTAAACAGCCATAAAATAATAGGCGGAGACCCTCAAGCTCATTCAAAAGGAGATGACAGATTCGCATGATGAGTCTCTCCTAAAACTAAGACAGGAGTCAGCAGCACAAATCAAACACATACGTGCTGACCAGGAGAAAGACTGGGAGCACTACTGCGACGCCGTCAAAGACTTCGAAACAACCGCCACCTCCATTAAGAATATATGTTACAATCTGGAGAAAGAGGTAATTGCCATCCGCACTCGCCTCTCCCTGGCTGATGATGCCAAAAAGGGGGAAGGAGTAGAGGAGGAGTAGAGAAAGCTGAGGCGGAACAGGCTCAGGCGGAAGAAGGACCAGAGGTCCTAGTAATAACTAAGGGGGAAGGTTCAGCTGATCAAGCTGGAACCAACTCTGTACCCCCTCCCGAGATCGTCCAAATCCCAACTGTCCAAACATCTACTATGGTTGAGCTAGCTGCAGGATCCGGAGAAGGATCCTCGGCTCAACATATTGAGGAGGTCGCACAATTTGTCGACCAGGAGGATGAGCCACTGCCACCGCGAAGGCCGGGGAAGGAGATTACTACTGAAACAACTCCTCCATCTTCCCCGACTGCTATGTTCAAATCCAAGGTGGAGCAGGAGGCATTCGATCAGCGTGTTGCTCAGAAGCTTCAAGATGAACTCAATTATGAGCAACAGATCGAGGAAGAAATTCAGAAGCCCAGGGAGCCTATTCGCAAAATCGCCAAAGGAAAAGCCAAACTACTTCTGGATGAACAAAAGAGAAAAGCTCAGGAGGAGCTAGCAAAAGCTTCTGCCACTGACACTCAGCCCTTGGCTCAGAGTACTGATATTCAAGCACTTACTCCAGAGCAAGAGGCAGAAGACAGAGCCACCTGGGAGGCCACGCTGAAAGGTCTGAATCTCCGGAGAGGAGACACTAGATCAGCAGCCCTCAGAGAAAAGAAGAGACTGAAAGATCTGGCAAAGATCATAGAGATGACTGACAAGATAGCCAGTGAACCAGTCATCGACTGGAAGAGACAAATTCCAAGGTCATCCAAGTACTACAGGAGAGGCGCTCCCAGAGCAACTTATCTGAAGAAAACCCCTCGCCCTCATGCAGATAAATGGGTACCTTTGGAGCTAAACGAGCAATGGGAGGAACTGAAGGAGGAATTTATTAAAGGATACTACGTGTGGGGATTCTACCCATCTGGGATCCCGGCAGACCAACTGTTTGATGAATTCATTCATCAGTATAATGCCAGACTCAGAAGGATCCTAGAAAAGGAGAAGTGACCACTTGTAGCCCCTGCTTTCAGAAGGATTCCTCCTCCCAGAACGACTCGTGGCGTTTTGTGCACTAAGGAGATAGAAGACGAGGTTGAAGCAGCAACATATCATCATGATCTTAGTTCTGAGTACCCTGCTGACCTCGAGGAAATCCAAACACTGCGCGCTAGAATCTACAAATATTATGGTTTGGAACCCCCTGCTGACAAGTCTGCGGATTTCAAGAGCAAGACGAAGAAGTTCAGACGCCAGTAGTAGTCTTCTTATTCTCTCCTTTTTTTATAGAAGATAGGAACTCTGTGTCACTTCTCATATATATAACAGTTCCTGCTTCTAGCCAGACAATTACTCATTGTCTCACGGCTTTTGTTTGTGTTATCACAACTGATCACTGAAGTGATCTGACATACACTCACACATAACCGTTTCTCTGATTTTGCCTCTCTCTCAACTGCTGACCTCATGAAGTTAACTGATTCAGTTTTACTAAAGTCTATCTATATCAGTAGTTTAGTTGTATTATCTAGAGGTTTTGGCATCATCAATTAGGGGAAAATTGTTGGGTTATGAGTCAGTAGATGATACTCAACAGTTAGTGGGTTAAAATAATATTGGGGGAAATCGTAGTAGTACTATGGAATTGAAGATCCCAAAACCCAGCTGATATCAGTAGTGTGGTGTCTTGATAGGATTAACTGATGTATAGGCTAGACTGATTTTATTTTGTTTATCCTTGTGTCTATGTCATGTACGGGGTAAGATGTTGGATTGAGCTTCTGTCGAAGTTACTTTCCAGAACCCCACGTCATCAGTGTAAGAGCCTGCGTTCTTGAGTCATCAGCTGATCTTCGCCTCAGTAGAAGACATCTCATCAACTGACAGACATCAACAGAAGAACTCTATGCAAGCTCGGTACCTTGCAGCCATCATCGGTGACCACACTCAAGAGAATATCTCTTGTCGGCCGACTCGAGACGAAGAAGACAGAGACCTGCTTCAAGTCTATCGTATCCGACGAGAAACGACCCGGTTTGTTAAAGCCTTTTCGAAAGTCAGCAGAAGACCATACGAGGATTAAGGAGAGTCAACTCCGATGTCTGACACAATCTCACCTACCACAAACCTCGACCAATGAGAAGCCGTAAACGCGATTTCTGCTCTGACCAACTAAAGCTGCTCTCATGTACAGTATCAACAACTCTGCTGCAACAATTCGAATTTATGGCCGTTTTCTTTGGAAGGTTGTGACACGTGGCATCATCGTCTCCAACGGACATATGCCTGTTTCATGACTATAAATAGAGAAGAAAATACGAGCTCCACGCACGGGATATCAAGGGAAAACGCTCAAGCTTTCAAACAACTCTAGCGCATTCAAGATCAATCCAGCGAAGAACTTGCTTAATAGAATATCATTAGTTCTTCTCTCTAGAGTTCTTTAGATCCCTCTTCTCTAGCTAAGCTCATTGCCAAATCTATAGCTTAGAAATTCGAAGGAGTTCACATTTAGTGATTGTTCTTATTGTAAGAACTCCTTCCTAGTTGGAGATTATCCCCTCCCCTTCAAACCTCGGTTTGATTTGTAAAGTCGCTAAGGACTATAACTTAGAAGGGTCTGTCCAGTGCACAGATTCCTTGCTGAGGCTTGCTCAGATAAATCAACAAGACCTCCTGTTCAGCAGGACCGTGGATGTAGGATCTTGCGTATCCGAACCACGTTAAAAATTGCTTGTGTTATTTACTGTTTTATTGCATCGCATACAAACTGATTACAAAATCTTATCCTTGCATAAATCGTATTCTTAAAAGCGCACTAGCCAAAACTACTTGTGAAAATCACGTTTTCAAACTGAGACGAATCACCTGGCCCCACACTATTCCGCACTAAGGTTTTCGACTGAGTCTCAACGACTGACAAAGTCAGTAGGAGAGCTCAGTAGTTAACTCACTCTGACCCGAGATCGAAGGTTCTTACTTGGCATTGTTCATCAGTCGCACCAAACAGCTCAGCTATCCTTCGGTTTGAGAAAAAGAGCAGTACTCAGGTGTATTCAACCCCCCCCTACACCTTACTCTCGTCTCCGGACCAACATAAACTATATCTGAATAGCTCGGGCTCAAGTTCAATAAAGCTCGACTTGAATTTGAAAATATGAACCGAATACGAGCCGACAATTACTTCAATTATACAAATTTAACTTTCTTCTTAATATTTTTGCAACAAATGGATTTTTTTCATTATTTTGTAATTGTTTTATAAGAAAATTAAAAAAAAATAGAAATATTTATAAGGTTTCTATTGGAACTTTTCTTTTACTTATTTATAAAATAATGATAAGCTAAACTATACTTTTAATTTTTTTTTGTAGAATTATTTTCCTATCAAAATAATATATACACATTTTACTTTTTTTTTCCAAAATCATTACAAATTTGTTTTTAATATGATTATATATTAGAGAAATAAAATTATCATATTACATATAATAAAATTATACAATCAAATTACATTTATTCAGAAAATAAAAAATGAAATTTTTTATTAATTAAAATTCTATAGTTAAGAATTAAAAAGTTAATGATGTTTAATTTAAAAATGAAACGTTGAATTGAAATAAAAACATAAATATAGAAAACTTTTGAATTTTGAATTATGAATTTATATTAATTCTTCATACTTATATATTTATTATATTTAAAATAAATAAACTTAAGATTAAAAGTTAAAAGTATAAAATACTCTTTTTAGATTTAGTTGAAATTAAAAAAAAAGAAATTGATGTGGATCAATTTGATCCATTTAGCTTTTCCCTTTTTTATTCAATCCATGCCTCCTAATTGAAAGAGCATTATATGATGACTTAAGAGTAGCAATCCTAATTGTAAGGAGGCCCAATTTTCACGCAGCCACACTTATTATTGGCTCAACCAAAATAATTAATTAACAATTGAAGGGTCCTAATTTTTTAATTTTGTGTTAATTAAGGGAATTAATCCGTAACTAATTGCTTTTCAAAATCTTAAATTTTTTAATTACCTATCGACGTGGCTAGCTAGTTGATCATCAAAATCTCTACCATGACGATCGGAATCCTGCAACGTTGATTGAATAATAAAGGGTAGATTTTTGAAGTGGTGGCTTACATGTATGACTTCAATTTAGTCGTGTCAGAGAATATTTATATATCTGTATATCTTATGCAAGAAAATATACAAGATGAAGTTAACCAACCATTTTTATCTCTGGTTTTGCAGATGGAATGGAATCCTTCCAACTGTGAGAATCACATTGCAGGATTTCAGAGAACCTCTTCCAAAAGACTGTCACAAATCCCTCTCCACTATATATTTTCTCTCTCTCTCTCTCTCTCTCTCTCTCTCTCTCTCTCTCTCTCTCTCTCTCATGCATATTATATATAATTAATTTGTTTGTTCATAATTCATGTAAGAGGACGCACGCCTGCCTCACGATATACCTACACAGCCGCATGAAATGTACAGTATCTTCGAGTAAATCAAGAAGATACTAATATTTCAAAAGGAGGATTGGATTTTAATTAATGATTTAAAAATTACATTACGTTTGTCTTTCAAGAAGATTGCGAATATTTACAACACTACTAAGATCTTGTCCAAATCTTTTCTACATGTGTGGAGTGTATCTCCTCACGTATCGAAAATATCTAGTTGTGTGGTTTACAGACTACTACACATTGTAAGTTCATAAAAACGGACATGATCAAATAAATTAAATACCTAACTTCTTATACAAAATCTCAACTAATTAATCAAACACAGTACTTATAGTCTTACATCAAACTGAGCTACCACACCCCAAATAAACGACACATGAAATTAAAAAAATAAAAAAAACACGACAAACCCTATCTCCTCTAAACTAAAATTACGGAATTACTTATTACATAACTAACAATAAGAAAATGCGCCGTTAATGGTGGGCAAATCAACCGGCCAAGAATTGTTGGAATTCCAGAAGGCTAACTCACCTGCTGCAACTGGAGCTGATTCAAGGATACCAGTTGAAGAGGTTGCAGAAGCCATGTTTCCCAGAATCGCCGGTGCATGTTGATCTGGATAATAATACGACGCCGTTCTGAGCCTGTGATAAACTTCTTGAAGCCCATGATTCTGAACTTCGCCATGTAGGATTAGTCCTTGGCTACTTAGGGTTTGGTTTCTGTATGAAGAATTCGATATCCCCATGGAAGGCAAATGGGCCGGGCTGAAGGCCCGTGAGCCAAACGGCGACGCTTCCTCTTTTGTGGAGAGAGAATTTCTAAACTGATAATTATTAGGGTTTGGATTGCCTCTAATTGAGGAAAGAAATTTGGGGTTTTGAGATGAGGCCCAGATTATAGGGTTCGAGGAGAGAGAATCACCATGTTCGAAACAGCCGAAGAGACCGGCCTTTCCGATCTCCGGCGGTGCTGTCTTGAGCTTCGCGGAGGCGGCGGACTTGGCGGCAATGGCGGTGGTCTTGGTTTTGCGGCATCCGCCGCCGATGGGGACGTTGCGGAGGGTGCCACCTTTGGTCCAGTAGCGGCGGCAAGTCCTGCAGAAGTGGCGGGGCTGGGTGAGGTTGTAGTTGTTGTAGTAGCAGAACTTCGTGTTCGAGGAGTCGCAGCGAGGGCACCGGAGGTTGTTCTCCGAAGAGGTGGTGGCCGCAGCTGCTGCAGCGGAGGCGGCGGGAGAAGTAGAAGCGGGCGACGGCGATGTTGAGCCGTGATCGAGAATTCCTCCGCCGCAGGGTGGGGTGGAGAGTTTGGATCTCTCTCCTCCTATTATTCCGACATTGCTCCCTCCAAACAATTCTTGAATCATTTCTTTTTTCTTTGCTGATTTACTGCAATTGAAAAAAGGGTGAAAGAGCGAGATGGATTAGTCTTTTCTTTACTGGAAAAAGATAGGAAAAGTGGGAATTTGATGTGAGAGAAACTAGAGAGAGAAAACACTAGGAAGAACTAACATGAAATGGGATGGGGGTGTGGCTTATATTTGTGTCTCGACTTGAGTGGGTTTTGGATTTGTTGAGCCAAATTTTTGTGGTAGAAAAAGTTCCCAGGGCAGTTCAGTTTAATATTGGATAAAATAATAATTAAAAAAAAAGGAGACAAAGCCACTTTGTCTATTATCGAAATAAATTCTTTAAATTTTGGATTTTAGTTGTTTTCTGAGTTTTTGATCATTTTCATTTTAATTTTGGGATCTTTTCGAAGTAGAGGCCAGAGGGACAACCATATGTTCTCATTATCCTTTCATTTATTTATTTATGTGACAGAATATGCGGTACATGTCCCCTTGGGATGGCATAGCGGTGAAGGTGAGTCGGTCCCGGGTTCAATTCCCACTGGACACGCTATGTGTGAGTCTGTCACCCTGTCACATTAAGGGTGTTTTAACTCTTCTGTGTGGTTTGCAGGCTATTGCACAGGAGCGAGGTTTACCCTGTGCGCACCAAAGGTAGCGGCTGCGGGTTCTTCGTCAACAAAAAAAAAAAAAATATGCGGTACATACGTAAGATATTTAAATTGCGACATAACATTGATTTGTGGGTTTCTCCATCAAAGCATCAGTGCCATGCATAATCAACTGATAAATGATAGTCTATTAGTCTCAAGTGGATTTGAAGAACTGTGATATCTTAATTAACCCTAAACAAATACTCCTTCGGTCTTATTAATTGGACCGTTTCTTTTTCGGAGTGTCATACTTATCTTGCACTGTCTTTAAAATGAAAAAAATGAATGGACCACAATCATCTAAACATGTGAACTATACTATTTTATACTTTTACACCACTATTTTACACATTTACACCCAATATCTTAAAAATCGTGCTGAAATCCAATGGTTCAAGATCATTGAGAGAGTATTCATCTTATTGTTGTTAATTTATGCATTTTTAATCACTAATCCTACGCTAAATTCATTAAAACAACCACTGTAATTAATTAATGAGTCGTAGCTAGGAACAAACAAATGTATAACAAGACCAACTCACGAAATAGTAAAAATCCTGTCACAGAATTGTCCTAGCTCCTAATCCAGTTAATTATTTCTTGTGAAATGTCTAATCATGTAAATTTTCCGGGACATCCAGGTTGTCTCTAAACGCAAGATTATATTAACTTCACTAGACTAATATATATATATATATATATATATATATATATATATATATATAGGGAGTGGTTCCCGTGTGAACAGCCCTTATCGTGTGAACGTGTGAACACTGCACTTTAAAGACAAACGTATTGCACTTTCAAGGTAAATATACTGCACTTTAATACTGTACTTTATGTACTGCACTTAAGGACAACGTACTGCACTTTAAGTATTGTACTTTAAAATGCAATATATTTGCCTTTAAAGTGCAGTACATTTGTCTTTAAAGTGCAGTGTTCACACGTTCACACGATAAAAGGCTGTTCACATTTGAACCTCCTCCTATATATATATATATATATATATATATATATATTTTTTTAAGTTGGTATAAGTGGGGGGAATTTTCAATGATATCACCAATCAAGATTTGGAAAGGAATAATCTTGATTAGGGGTGTTGAATGTAATGATTAGGGTTTCAACTTTGAAGAGGAGGGCATCATATATGGACATAAGATAATAATTTAAAACTATTAAAGATTGATTGAATCTCCTAAATTGTAGTGCAATCAAAGAAAATCTATCGTTAATTAGTTAGCATGATGAAAAGGAAAACTGATGGGAAAAGCTAAGATGAAAAAGACCACCACCATTACAAACACCCATGCTTGTTTTCTTCTTCATTGTTAGTGACAGTTCAGTTATATGAGTCTGGTCCATAAAATACTTTATATCACAATAAACAAACAGATGCTTCCATTTATTATTGCTTCTCTCTACAAAATTTGTTTGTTTTTATTTGCTTTTCTCTATATGATTTGAATTTGTCACAAACAAAAGATAAGATACTACGTCGAGTTACTTACACCTGACCGCGCGTGCCGTCCGGAACTCAGAGAGAGAGAGAGAGACAAAGAGAGAGAAAGGAAGAGAGCGAGAGGGGGATGACAACCTGCTTTCCATTTATTTCTGCTCTGATGATAAGAGTCAGGTCTTAGTTCAGTGACTTTTTCAGCCCATTATTATAGTAATGTTTTGTTATTAAAAATTAGGTGTATAGAAATAACGACAATAAAATCAAATGTTAGTATAAATACTATAACAACATAACAAACAACATATGAAAAATTGAATAGCGAAAATAACGAAATGCAAACCGAGGCAAGAGTTAGACTCTCTCTCCGCAAGACAATAATGCTCCGCTACTCGGTGCAAGCGGTCTATAGCACTCGTCTCCAAGATACAACGGTTTTCCATTACGAGTAGTTGCACTACTTCTCGTAATTCCGACGAACTACTTGATATTTGGGACTAAGGAAATGAAAGTATGTGATGAAAGGAAACACAAATAAATTGGAAAATTCATGCTTAATAATCGGATGGAATGGTCTATTTATAGATTTGAAGCACCCATTCATAAAAGACATAACTCTTCACAAAGGTTGCAACTTTTCGTAATGGACACAACTCTTCATAATGGACACAACTCTTCACAATAAGATGAATTGTGAATGGTTGCATTTGTTCAACTTCCAAATACCTCTTGGCATGAACCAATATATCTCTTCATGAATCAACACATTCGTTCATCATTTAATTTATGAAATAATATGTCCATTCCACGAAGTAACGTGTCCATTCATCTAGGAACCAACGCATCCTTTCAATTAATTAATTTAATAATCTAATTTCCATAATAAAAATCTAACATGTTTCACGGTGGTGGTGGTGGCAGTGGTGGACGTGAGATCGGTGGCGGCCGACTGGCCGGGGAGAAGTATTTCACTGCGTCTATTATAGCATGCGGCCCCGGGCCCACCAATGAGCCAACACACGCGCTGCCACGTCAATTTCATGCTAACTCCCATATCTTACGAGAATCGCATTCCAATTTTTGTGCGAAAACAGTGTTTGGTCTCCAACAATATCCCCTATATTTTTCCATAAAAATAATTATTTTATAATATTCTCTTTTTATATTTTTATAAATCAAATTAAAATAGTAATTTTAATTAATGTTCAATTCATGTATTTTCTTTTTATTAATATTAAATAATTTTAATTAATAATATAATAATTATCTAAATTTATTCTAAAACAAAATTAATTAATAATTTATTCTAAAGAAATTAATTAAAAATTATTATCATTTATAATAACAAATTTTGATAACCTAAAATAAATATTCACCCCTTTCTCACTTTCTCTCTCGTGGTCTCACCCTCTCTCGCTCTGTCTCTCACTTTGCCTCACATTGCTCTCTCTCTCTCTCTCTTTCTCCCTCTTTTTCTCCGTTTCTCACCGCCTCACATCTCTCAACCTCTTGCTCTCACCGTCTCACCCTCTCTTTCTGTCTCTCACCGCCTCACATCTCTCAAGCTTCGAGACTGTTTCTCCCTCTCTCTCTCTCTCTCTCTCTCATCGTCTCACCGTCTCACATATCTCAAGCTCTCTTTCTCTCTCCGTGTTCTTCAATTCCGGTACAAATCGCCCTGTTCTTCAGGTAAACATACTCTCATAGTTTGTCTTCACATCTTCAATTTTCATATCCGGGGCAAATCGTCATCTAGATCTTGAATTTTCAATTTCAGGTTTTCAATATATGTGTCCACATCTCTTGATTTTGTTTTTGTGTTTTCAATTTCAGGTTTTCCAACTGAAAACCGAAAACTTGCGCAAATCTTGAATTGATTTTTCAATTAAAATTAAAAAAAAAGATATGGGAGAGGTAAATTCTTCCTCAAAAGAATGGGAGAAATTTTGACCCCCTAATGATACGAGAGTGTTTAGGAACACGTTGGAGGTGAAAGAGTGAAACTTTTTGAAGGATTCCTCGACTATAGAGGAGCGTTGGAGATTATCAGCTTTGATTTTCTTGATTTTTCGTGGGACCGGATTCTTTAGTTTAATTTTGATTTAGAATTTAGAGTATTTTTTGAGAAATTAAAATGGAAATTGAAATAGTGGACATAATAGGTGGGGGGCCATGGGGGAGAATTGTTGTCTGGCTTTAAGCGGCCAAATTTCCTGGGTGGCCTCCTTTACGCGTCAAGTCGAATGAAAGAGAGCGGGTACGGCCCGATTTATGCGCTCGCACAAGTATTCCCTCAATTATTCATTCTTTTCCCTTTTCTTCTCTTATCAACAATGAAAATACATAGCTACATTACCAACCATATAAATTTTATTATCATATCATATATGTTGGATATGAGTCAGTAGATGATACTCAGCTGGTGTTCGGTTAAAAGAAAATTGGGGGAAATCATAGTAGTACTATGGAATTGAAGATCCCAAAACCTAGCTGATATCAGTAGATTAGTGTGTCGTTAGGATTAGCTGATGTATAGGTTAGACTTGTTGTAATCGTTTTTATATTCTTGTCTAAGTCCTGTACGGGGTAGTTGTTGAACTGATCTTCTGTCGAAGATACTTTTCAAAACCCCACGTCATCAGTGTAATCGCTTGCGTTCTTGATCATCACCGAGTAAACCTCGCAGAAGCCAACCCAAAGACCCGATAAGCCATCGCAGAAGAACTCATGCAAGCCCGGTACCTTCGCGGTCGCCGCTGACCTACTCGGTAGATGCCCTGTCGACCGACTCGATGAAGAAGACAGAGACTTTTCGCCCATCGTATCCTACGGAAAGCGACCCAGCTATTCAAGTCTTTTCGAGAAGTTCAGCAGAAGACATACGAGGTGGTTGAACGGTCAAATCTGACATTCTCACTAACTACAAACCTCGACCAATGAGAAGCCGACAACGCTTACCTACTCTACACAGTAAAGCTGCTCTCATGAACAGTGCATTAACTACCCTGCTGCAACAAGTTCGAATTATGGCCGTTTTTCTTGGAAGCTTGTGACACGTGGCATCGTCGTCTCCAACGGACATATGCTATAACTCACAACTATATAAATAGAGAAGTTTTTGAAGCTCCGAGTGACGGAATTTCGAAGAGACAAGCTCAAGTTCACAAACACTCTAAAACACTCAAAGATCATCCAGAGGAAAACTTGCGTACTTAGAAGATTTCTCAGTTTTTCTCTCTAGAGTTCTTAGATCCCTTTCTTCTCTAGACTAAGCTCATTGTCATATTTATAGCTTAGATTCGAAGGAGTTCACATTTAGTGAATTGTTCTTATTGTAAGAACTCCTTCTCAGTTGGAGAATATTCCCTTCCCTTTCAAACTTAGGTTTGGATTGTAAAGTCGCTAAGGACTATAACTTAGAGGGAACTGTCCAGCCGCACAAGTATCCCCGCCGAGGCTTGCTCGAGAATAATCAACAAGTTCTCCCGCTTTGTTCGGGACCGTGGACGTAGGATCTTGCGTATCCGAACCACGTTAAATCGCTTGTGTTCTTTTACTGTTTTATTGCATAGCATTCAACTGTCTTGAAAATCATAAGCTTGCATAAAACGTATTTTATAAAGCGCACAACCAAAAGATTTAATTTGCTAAAACGTGTTTTCAAAAGAGATGAATTCCGGGCCCCACACTTTCCGCACAATGATCTCCGACCGATTCTCAAAGTACCGACAATCGCCAGTAGGAGAGAGCTCGATGGCCGACTCACTCTGGCCCCACGATCGAAGGCTTATTTTGCACTGTTCATTAGTTGCAATCAACAGCTCAGCTGACCTTCATTGAGAAAAAGAAACTGAGCTCAGGTGTATTCACCCCCCCCCCTCTACACCTGACTTATCGTCTCCGGACCAACAATTGGTATCAGAGCACACGGTGTTCAACTGATCGCCGGTTCTGAAATACTGGTACTCTCGAACTGATCCTGAAAACCGTTTTCACTGCATAAGCATATTTTCAGCATCCTTATACTCTTACTCTTACGATGTCTGATATGTCAGGTATTAGGATGGTACCGATGTTCTCAATAGAGAACTACACGGTATGACACGTACGTATGGAGGCACACCTAACGTCACTCCACGACAGCATGTCAGATGTCCTAGAGTCAGGACCGATCATTCCTATGATCGACAGCGTAGTATTTGCTGCTGGAGGAGTTGCGGGAGCACAAACTGGTGCTAAGGTTCCCAAAGATAAATCTGCCTTCACGCCTGAAGAAAAGAAGTTGCACAACCTTGACCGAGTTGCACGTAATGCCATACTGACTACGCTCAGTGACTCACACCTCGGAAGGGTACAGGATTGCAAGACGGCGAAAGAGCTATGGGACGCCTTGGTCGTACCGAGCCATGGAACCCCTCGGATCAAAGAAAACAAGCTCGAGCTAAAGCTTCGTGAAGTTCGACGCCTTTGCAATGGAGCTCTATCGAAACCATTGACGAGCCGAGTGTCGATTCACCAATCAAGTCAATGTCATCAATGGGCCGGGAGGTCGTTCACCAACAAGGAGATGAACACCAAGATCTTGAGAGCGTTGCCCCGACGAAGTGGCTTCCTTTTGCTACTTATTTACGTCGCTCCGATCTAAATGCTCTAACTCCCGATGTTATATTTTCGTAATTAAAATCGGAGGAATTCGAGTATAGCCTACCCCAAAAGTGCTTAAGCGCTCCGGTGACACGTAGTTCGACCATGCCTTCAAGGCAACAATACAAGAACACGAGAGCCAAGCCTATTTCCTCAAGCAAAGCCGTAGCCACATCGCAGCAAAGTCTTCCGAGACTCCGGGCCCCGATCGCCTAGCACCGATGGCTCTCAAATATCGGAGGGAAAAGGAGAAAGTCAGAAAGCTGAGGAAATACAACCGAGATTCTTCTTCAGGTAAGAAAGACTATCATAAGAAAGAAGAATCTAATCCTTCTACTGAATGCAGGAAATCGGAGTCTGCTGCCAGTCCTGAAGGAATATGAAAGGAAGAAATCGATACCTCCTCCTTCGTATGTTGTCGTAGCTCTGATTGTTGCTCCAGTGTCAGATCTTCTGATCTGTGTACCGGCCTTTTTCTTCCTCTGGGTGGTCAGAGAACTGAAGAAAATAAAAATATGTCTCTCTCAAAACTCACGTGCGTGAGTTATGATTTTTTCGTCTTCTTCGTTTCGAACGAATACTAATATATATAGGCTTCAAAAGCCAATATAATATTAATATATTTGTAGCCCATTAATTTAATTATATTCCAATGGACTTCCACATAATTAGCCCATAATATAATTAATTAATTTATCTTGGGCTACTAATATTTATCAATTAATTGGCCCGACCAATTAATTCCGGATAAATAACATTATTAAATAATGTGAAAATACATTAATCCATTAATAATGATTTCGAGAGACAATAAATTACTAGGCAACTAATTGGGCCGGATCGGGGATCCAATACAAGAAATAAAGCGGGGCCTCCAATTAATTAATTATCCATGCTCGGCCCGAGCAAAATTAATTAATTAACACGCATTCATTCCACTAGAGAATCCGTGCCGACTTACCCCTTTATCCCAATTTGAGCAAGGGCTTGTATTTTAGACTTAATCAATCTCCGTATTTAAGATAGAAATATCCGTTAATTAATTAAGCTCACCGACGACTTAAATTAATTAACATCTTATATTCCCGAGTAGTACCACTCGACCTTATTAACACACCCGAACTTAATCAACCGGTCGGGTTTAGTGTGCTAATCCTTTCGAGTTCCTCGGGGGATATTATCAACCCATTTTACTAGGATACGGATGCAAGATACGAGACAACCGGCTGAGCCACAAATAACTACTAACACCCAAGATACGTAGATCCCGCCGCTCATTTGACGTTCACCATAGTAGGTCAAAGTGATAGATAGCCAAATGCACTCACTGAAGTCTTACCAAGCTTAAGATCGGCTAAGTCACCGAGATCTTGGTTCTCCACTAAGGTCGGTTAGGAGAACACATCTCACGGTGATCCTTCAATACACCACCTTAAGTGTACCAAGTAAAGACAAGCGGCTAAGACAAGCCACTTCTTATCTAAAGCTGCAGCTTAAACCGACAACTTCATCCTTAAGTTGTCTCTACCGTGTTAGCTTGTTTATATCTTGTCGGTTCAACCAATTTGTGTTGTCTTACGTGATACCCGACACACCACACAAATCTAACTTTTATACAAGATAAAGGATAACATGTGCAAATATACATATTTATCGGATAGGAGAATAAAACGGTGGTAAGGACAAAAACACATTGTATACAAGCATAAAAGTGCTTCCAAGTATACAAAATCCCAACAATTCTCCCACTTATACTAAAGTAAACTTTTAGTATACAATGTGTCTATATCTCGCCTATCTAGGTACAAACTAGTACCCGACTATATCTTAGCTATCTATCCTATCTATCACGACATCTTCTCCCACTTATACAAAAGTTTCTGTAGTCCTAAGTGGGGCATCTCTACCATCCCAAAGCCACGAACATGCTTCTCGTAAGCCGGGAGTGGTAAGCTCTTCGTGAAAGAATTAGCTAGGTTAACTTCAGTTCCAATTTTGTCAATCACCAGGTCACCTCGATTTACGAATACTCGTATAATATGGTACTTCCTGTCTATGTGTTTAGACGCCTTGTGAGATCTAGGTTCCTTAGAATTTGTCACTGCACCCGCATTATCACAATAAATCATGATCGCCTTAGGCAAATTCTCGAACAATATAAAGATCTTGGAGGAAATTCTTGAGCCCAACCGCCTCTTTCGAAGCTTACGAAGCGCCCACATACTCTGCTTCCATGGTTGAGTCCGCAATGCATTTCTGCTTTGCACTCCTCCATGAAACGGCTCCACCTCCCAAGGTAAACACATCACCCGAGGTAGACTTCTTCTCGTCTGACTGGTCAGCCTGGAAATCCGATTCGTATAACCCAAAGACACTAGACCGTCTCGACCGGTAAACAAGCCTATAATCTCTAGTCCGTTTAAGGTACTTGAGAATATACTTGACCGCAAGCCCAAGTATTCCTTTCCGTGGTTAGGCGATATCTTGAGACCATGCCTACGGCATATGAGATATCTGCTCTTGTACAAAGCATCGCATACATGAGGCTACCGGCAGCGGAAGCATATGGTACTTGCCTCATATTTTCTATCTCTTCAGGCGTTTTCAGGGCACTAATTCTTGGATAGAAAAATGCCATGTCTGAAAGGTACTAAACCTCTCTTGGCTTTTGCATGCTAAAACGAGCAATAACAGTGTCAATGTAGGACACTTGTGACAAGCTTAACATCCTTTTTCTGGCGATCTCGAATAACCTTGATCCCAAGGATGTAAGCAGCTTCACCTAAGTCCTTCATTTGAAACTGCTCGGATAACCACGTCTTTACGTCTAATAACACTTCAACATTATTGCTAATGCGAAGGATGTCATCTACGTAAAATGCAAGAAACACCACTGATCCGTTAACACAAATACGTTACACACACCTCGTTAGGACAGGATACAAATCCATAGGATTTGACTACTTCGTCGAAAACGTTGGTACCATAACCGGAAATCTTGCTTAAGTCCATGAATAGACTTCTTAAGCTTCCAAATTAGATGCTCTTCGCCCTCCTTCACATAACCATCTGGCTGTTTCATGTAGATGTCCCTACCTTTTTCAAGGTGACCGTTTAGGAATGCGGTTTTGACATACATTTGCCAGATATCTAGGTTCATGTGAGCTGATATGGCAAGGAGAATCAGAATGGACTTGATCATTGCTACAGGCGAGAAGGTGTCTTCATAATCGATACCTTCTTTCTCGGGTAAAACCCTTCGCCACTAGCCCTGGCCTTAAACGCCATGATCTCTTCATTCGGTGCTCTCTCTTTCTCTTGTATACTCACTTACTACCAATAGCATTGCAGCCCTCGGGTAGTTCGGTGATCTCGTATACATCCATATCGAGTTATGGACTCAAATTTCGAGTCCATGGTGCATCTACATCTCCCATTCGCTTCGTTGTAAGTCCGGGGATCCACGGTATCTTGTTCATCTCAGCGGGGAGATAATCAAACGTCTCCCCGGTGAACATACCGATCAGGTGTAAATATCACCCTCCCACTACGTCGAACAGTGTTAGGAGCTATGTTAACGGATTGTGCGGTTACTCGTGGAGTACTATCTTGCACTACCGGGTCGTTCAAGTGGAACTCGACCACCTTGTAATTCTTCAAGGATGATGTCGACTCGAGATTTATGGTTACTAGTGTAATCCTCTTCTAAGAACCGAGCGTTAGGGCTAACAACGATCTTCTCGTTCTTTAGGATCATAAAAGTATCCACTCTTCGTTTTCTTCGGATGCCCTATGAACAACATCACTTCGAACGTGATTCCAATTTGTCGGCCCGCCTATTCAAGCACATAAGCGGGATAACCCCCAAATCCTTAAGTGGTGCATACTTGGGTTTGTGCCCGCTCCACAACTCGAAAGGGATCTTTTGTACCGACTTGGAAGACACACGATTCAGCAAGTATGTTGCAGTCTCTAGGGCATATCCCCAAAAGAAAACTAGCAAAGTTGCATAACTCATCATCGACCGAACCATCTCTAAGAGACTTCGGTTCCTTCTCTCCGACATACCATTCTCGCCGAGGGCGTGCCGTCTTGTCGGTAGGGATGTAATCCCACATTCTCGTCAAGTAGTCCTTGAACTCGTTGGATAGGTATTTCCCACCACGATTAGATCGCAGTGTTTTGATTTCTTTACCTAACTTCCTCTCCACTTCTGCCTTGAATTCCTTAAAGGTTTCAAAGCAATCCGACTTGTGGTGAAGAAGGTAAACATATCCATACCTCGAGTAATCGTCAGTAAATGTGACGAAGTACTCATACCCTCCACGAGCTTGTGTAGACATAGACCCACACAAGTCAGAATGTATCAAACTTAATACTTCTGTGGCTCTATAACCCTTTGCCTTGAAAGGCCTAGTCATCATCTTTCCTTCCAAACAGGTTTCGCAAGTTGGAAATGGTTCAATCTTGGAGAGACTCCACTGATCCATATTCCACCAACCTCTGAGTCCTGTTAAGATTGATGTGACCTAGTATTAAGTGCCACGATAAGTTTGGTTTACCTTAGAAGACTCTTTCCTCTTCTTAGGATTTGATGATGAGGAAGCAATATTAACAAGAATTACGCGGTTTACAAGTAATAGTATATAAAGATCCGTTTAATGGTCAACCCAGATAAAATCATCGTCTTTCATGATAGAAACTTCACTATCAAAACTTGATTTATAACCATCCATGGTGCAGAGTTTTGAAACATAAATAATGTTTCGCCTAAACTCAGGCACATATTAAACATCTTTAAGTACTAAAATAGAACTATCAAAAGATAGATGTAAATCTCCAATGACAACTGCAGGAACTTTCGATCCATTGCCCATTGAGACTACCACCTCGCCATTGCTCAATTGCCTTTTCTGCAAGAAACCTTGCAAGGTGTAACAAACATGATCAGTTGCCCCGAATCCACTACCCATTCGTGGGTAGAAGAGGAAACCAGAACAGTTTCAGTTACAAGAGCGACTCGCGTCTCTTTCTGTTTTTGCCTTGACATCTGGATAATAACTCTTCCAGTGTCCTTTCTTACCATAATTGAAGAACCTTCCTTTCTTCTTTGGCATTCGCATGCCGCCGATAAGGACCGTCTTCTTACTCCCATCGCTCTTCCGGAATTGTCCACCCTTTCTCGCTCTTTTTTTCGGTTTCCACCTTTCGGAGGATTCCTTGAACTACTAGGGATATTCAAGACTTGAGCACTCTTGCCCTTTCCTATAACTTCTTTGACCGCTACCAAAGATTTGAGTGACATACTCATAGTAAACTCGTCCTTAGACATAGCGGTCCTTAAACAGAAGTTCTTATAGGACCTTTGCAGAGCTTTTATTGGGAGCGGTAAGATATCTCTTCCACTTTGTAAAATTATTTAAACCCGTTAGGGGCTTGGTTGGTGAGATCTTGTTTAGGAACTCGAAAAATTTCGAACGGACATATCTCGAAAAATATAATTTAAAAGCATGTATGAAATTAATATTTGCACATAATTCGTAATTAACAATCATTGTAACCTTTTGAAAAACCAATGATGTTAAATACTCGAATAGCCCTAGAGTTCACACTCGCAAGCCACTCAGGTGGACGTTTACTCGTGTACCCCTAGACCAAGCTATATACCTAGCTCTTTAATTTCAATCCACGCCTAG
>CM054822.1:25055582-25068082 GCA_028984105.1 Lavandula angustifolia | reverse complement strand
AAATTATATTTTTATTTCCAAAATTTAAATTTAAAATTATTTTTTATTTCAATTTTCTATTCTTTAATTTAAATGGATTATATGTATAAATACAATATAATTAATGAACAATTACTATTGAAAACTTTTTATAACAAGTGAAAATACATCTAACAAAAATACAATAAATATTAACTTTCTAGATTTCAATATATTATATTCAAATTTCTAATTTCTAATCATGAAAATGTATTTCGAAAATGAGATTAACATTATCTATATTAAAAATAAGTATTCATAAACTAATGAAAAATTATAAGTTCACAATTTAAAATTCTTTATGACTAATGAAAAATTACAAATTTACAATTGAGTTTTTTTTATAACAAATGAAAAACTACACTCTTATTATTCAGGAACTTCATTCATAAGTTCATAAGAATTATAACATATATATAAGAAATTCATACTTTAATAAGAATCATAACATATGAAAGTATGTTTGACACAACAAGAAATTCGTTGTTTACCGACGGAATATTCCGTAATTATCCGTCGGTAATAAGAATATCGACGGAAATACGGCCGGGAGAATATCGACGGAAATACGGCGTTGGGTCAGGCTTTGTCGGTAAAATTTACCAACGGAATTTACCGCCGGGAGAATGTCGCCGATCATTCTGTCGGAGGCGTAATCACCGACGATTTACCGACGGAAAATTCCGTCGGCAATTTTCCGTCGGCAATTTTTTTTAATAATTTTTTTATTTTTTCGTACCCAGTTCTCGACAACCTGCATTTTTTTTACCAACCAACACAGTACATACATATAACTATTCAAATTAAGTCAAAACCCAAACCGAAATGGAAATATAAATATATAAATAATAAAATCCAAATATTCAGTATATATACATAAACATAAATAAGTATATCATAAAGAGGTGGGAGGAGGGGATTGATTGCTGTCGTCTGGATGGTCTCGTCGGCTAGAGGAACCCATCAACGCCATAAGCTTGTCCATCTTCGCATTCATGAATGCGACCTGCTCCTGGAGGGTCCTCCTAGCTGCCTACTCCTTCTCCAGTCGGCGCATGATCTCGGCATTGCTCTGGGAAGGCCCAAGTGAAGAAGTAGAAGAGCGGCTGGCGGCGTTGATGTAGCTGCTCCCTTCCTCGCCGAAATCGTACAACCGCTGCTTCTTGTCCCGAACCCATTCCAACCGTAGATAAATCGCGTTTTTATCCGCGTTGGGGCCTTCTTCAGCAGCAATCCGCTCCACCTCCGCCTATTACAATATAAAAATAGAAATTAGTAAAACTCAGAATTCTAGAATAATATTCTATATATTGTAATTGGGTGCTTACATGAAGTCTCGCGGCCTTCATGTTGTAGAAGTCTCCACCTTTGTAATGGAGAGTCTGGAGAAGCTAATTAGGAAAAGACAACATTGTTTGAAATTATTGAGATTGGATACTGAATCTTACATATGATTTGAACCAAGCTCTGAATTCCTGCTCAACCGATGTTTGATAATCTTCATATGATATATTTGGACATGCACGACGAATTTCTTCCTCATATAGGCTTCATTAAAGTTGGTTTAAGTCGTTACATATATTACATAAGTTAGAAAATAAGACAAGCGAATTCTAGAGAACACTCGTGATATTCTGTAACCTCGTCGCAGTTCAACAAGATGTATAAGTGGGCGGCATTATACTCCTTCTGATCAAGATATCTCATTGACTTCGCGCCAATTGAACGACCTTTTGGACGAAATATAGAGGGGACATCTATGTTGTCGAACGTCGGGCCTTCTTGTTCCACCTCGCAATTGCGAGGCATCCTCCTCATGCTAGTGTGGATATGATCTTCAAAATAGTACGAGCAGAAATTTGATGCTTCTTCAGCTAAATAAGAATTGCATATGGATCCTTCCACACGAGCCTTATTGCCAAAATATTTTTTCGATTTCCCTAAATATCTGATGAAGGGTGGTTCAATGCATAATAATTAATACTGGGATATTGAATAGGGAAACGATAATATGAATGATATTATACCTCTCAAATGGATACATCCATCGATATTGAATAGGACTGGCTAAACGAGCTTCATCAGCTAAATACACCGGTAGATGTTCCATGGAATCGAAGAAACTTGGTGGAAAAATGCGCTCCAGGTTGCAAAGAGTAATTGGAATACTCTCGTTTAGTCTCGCCATATCTTCAATTCTTATAGCACGAGAAGTTAAGTCTCTGAAGTATAAGCTCAACTCTGTAATTGCCGTCCAAACAGGTTGTGGGAGAAGTTCACGAAATGCAACCGGTAGAAGCCGTTGCATGAAGACGTGACAATCATGACTTTTCATCCCAAACATTCTCAACTTACTCATATCTACGCATCTACTCATGTTGGACACATAACCATCCGGTAGTCTGAGCTGCTTCACCCACATTAATAATGCCTGCTTCTATGTACGACCTAGCATGTAACATGCTTTCGGATAATGTCTGTCACTCTCGTTAAGCTTCTTCAGTTCAGGCCTAGCACAATATGTATTCAACTCTGCTCTAAACTTCGGCGCGTCTTTGGTCTTTCCTGTCACATTTAGGACAGTGTTGAACACATTATCTAACACGTTCTTCTCAATGTGCATGACATCGAGATTGTGTCGAAGCAACAAGAATTTCCAATAAGGAAGATCCCAGAATATGCTTCTTTTCTTCCATCCCGTAACATTTTCTTTAGAGGCATATTTGTTATAACCATCGTAGTCTTCGGTGACTTTCACAAAACCATAAGCCTCAATTTGACTAAGTATATCTTCTCCTGTTCTCATGTCAGGGGGTGAACGTGCTATAACTTTATTTTTCAGGAAAGCATTCTTATTTCGTCTTAAAGGATGACTTAGTGGTAGAAACTTTCTATGATTGTCAAACCACGACATCTTACCACTCTTCTCAAGATAAAATGCATCTGATTGTTCCATGCACTGTGGGCATGCGAATTTCCTAGCTGTACTCCATCCAGACAACATTGAGTAGGCCGGAAAGTCGTTAATGGTCCATAGCAAAGCAGCTCGCATATTGAAATTTTGCTTCTTTGAAACATCATACGCAGACATGCCATCTTCCCACAACTCCAATAATTCGGCTATCAACGGCTGTAGAAAGATATCCAAGTTATCTTTTGGATTTCGAGGTCTAGGCACCAACACCGTGAGAAACATGAATTGATCATTCATGCACATGCCAGGCGGCAGATTGTAAGGAGTTAGAATAACTGGCCACAAAGAGTATTGTTTCCCAAATTGAGTAAATGTTTGAAAACCGTCTGTAGAAAGACCTAATCTAACTTTTCGAATCTCCAAGGCAAAATCAGGAAACGTCGAGTCTAAGTGCTTCCATGCTGGAGAGTCTGCAGGATGACGCATCACTCCATCGTCCACTGATAAAGCATGCCAACGCATGTGAGGAGCAGTTGCATTAGATGCATACATTCGCTGGAGTCTAGGGGATACATGAAAGTAGTACATTTTCTTAGCGGCCACTAATTTTTTCTTCCATTTCCTACTAGATTTCGGACTGTAATCTAAATATCGCGAGGTACCGCAAAACTTACAACTCTCCAGTTCATTATCTTCCCGCCAATAGATCATGCAGGAATTTGGACAACAGTGAATCTTCTCTACCGGCAACCCCATGCCACTAAGCAATCTCTTAGACTCGCTGAAGTTATTAGGAATCAAATTTCCTTGGGGAAGCATATCCTTGATCATTTGACTCATCCTGTCATAGCCCCTCTGTGACATATGATTCTCAGCCTTCAAGTTCATCATCTGAACTACTGCAGACAATTGTGAGTAGGTCTCACAACCAGGCCACAACTCCGTGTCGACTGCCTGCAACATTTCATAGATCTTGCTTGCTTCATTATTTGACGGCTCCTCAATATCCGCATCATTATAATTTGGCCCAGCATGATCCATTACCATCATCTGATAGGAGGTCGACGTGTCATTTTGCACATTTCTCGTAGCTTGCTCATTTAGGGTTACGTGGTTTTCCCCATGAGATGACCAAACTTTATAATTTTTAACGAATCCCTTCATATAAACGTGCTCTCTTACAACTTGTGTAGTCAAAAACAGCTTATTCTTACAATTTTTACACGGACATCTAATTTTTTCCCCGTCCGCATAAGTTGTCTGGCTACTTGTCCAATCAATGAAATCCTCAATGCCATTCACAAATTGAGGATTCAATGAACCGTCTACTGCCCACCGTGTATACATCCACAAACGACTCATTATTTCAAATCCTGATTAATATTATTCACTAAAACTTCTAGACTCACTCCAATCCTATGTAAACACACGAGCATTATGTTTGTCAAAGATATAACCCAAGACAAACGTTTTTAGTGATAAAAACGTTTGTCTTGTAGGGATCATGTGTTTGCTCAAAAAACTATGAATCAATTGGTCTAGGTTCATAAAGAGATAAATGATGCAATATGTAAGAAGATGATGATGAGGGAGAAATAGGGTCAGGAAGCAATGCAGGAGCAACAGAGATAGTAGAGGCAGGCAAATTCTCAACCTATGAAAGTATCAAGCCAACCAATCACCCCACTCAAATGGCATGCATATCTAATTCAAATCAACCAACAAATCACCCCACTCAACCTATGAAAGTATCAAGCCAACCAATAATTGGATCACAAGTAATCAAGAATTCATCCTTACTATGATTCTTCAAACCATTATACATCTAAGTTTAAAAGGCTCGATTGCTCATAGGAACAGAGCAATTCAAGATCCTCTAGTCCATATCTTGTTCGCGGACTATGTACACAGATATATAAATACGAGATACAATCGCAATATCAAAGATATAAACTAAAGAAATCTCCTTTATTGAAAGATTTTTATCTAAAGAAGAATCCAACATCAAGAATCCACCATACAGCAAGTTACTTACTGATGTATAACAAGGTGAGGAAGTTGAAGGAGTTTCCCAGCACAGAGACAACCTACAGTCCAACAATCACCTCAAAGCATAAGACCACATCAAAATCTTTAGATACAAAATCAGTCCTAGGTTGCTCAAATAGGATTTCAATACATGAAACAACCAACAACTTACGAGACGGAAAAGATGGCGTGGGGGCGACGTCGGCGACGGCGGCGCGCAGCAACGGGCGAGGGCGGCGGCGCGGCAACAGGCGACGGCGGCGCAACAGACGAAGGCTGGAATTCTATCGGATTCTGGTTCAGCGGGCTTCTGCCCGTATATTAATTTAGGGCTCACCGTATATTAATTTAGGGATTTACCGATGGAAAAATTCGTCGGTAAATTCTTCACTTATTACCGACTGATATTTCCATCGGTAAATTTTTGTTCAAAATTTAATTAAAGTATCAATTAAAATTTATTTTTACCGACGGAATTTTCCGTCGGTAAATTTATGTTTAAAATTTAAAATAAAATATAAATTAAAATTTAACTTTGCCGACGGAATTTTCCGTCGGCAATAAAATAATAAAAAAATTGGAAATTCAAGATTTAATGACGGATTTTTCCGTCGGTAAGTTGCCGACGGATTTTTTTCGTCGGTAAATTGAACGTTTCACATTCCGTCGGTAAGCCGACCCTTGTTTTTATTCCGTCGGCAATTCAGTCGGTAAAATGCATACTTTTTGTAGTGTGAAAAAATTAAAGAAATATGATGAATAAAAGCTACAAAATATATTTGAAAGATGATTTTTTTTTTGTGTTTTATTTTTATTTTTCACATGAAATATTAGACATGCTTACTACAATCATTATATTTGATTAAAGTTACTACATTTTTATTTATGTTTTAAATTAAAATTAATAAAATAACACTTTAAAATTATATATATTTTATGTTTATCTAAAATTTAACAAATAAGTTGTTGGTCTAGTGGTCAAGAGTGTTTGTAAATTTTCGGATGACCTGAGTTTGAATCCTTGTGCAAACATAATTTTAAATTTATTAATACTTAAAATATTTGTGGGTCCGCACGGTTCCAGGGCGGGTCTACCCACCCCGCACGGGTCCGGGCCGGGTCCTAAATTCTGGACCCGTGCGAGTCCACGGGGTGGGTTCGGGTCCATTTTTTTAAGGCGCGGGGTGACAAACATGAATTTTATAGGTCTTAGAGAGCTTACATGTTTATTTACCAAGAAAAATCATGATTGTACATGTTGTGTTCGCAAAGTTCATCATTTTCGAATAACATGCTACTTGGGTTGGTTTCTATTGATTTTTCAGGAGGATGAAGACCTATTTTGAAGAAAAGGGAAGTTGGGCCTTAAAGTTCAGCTCGTTGGGGTCACGTGGCCGAAAGCGGATAGAGATTTGGATAAGAAACGAGTGAGAACGAGTCAAAAGAAGTTTAGAGTTGTAAATTGTGATGACCCCGACGCGACCGCGTCTGGGGCGTTACAGAGAAGAAGGAAAAGGACTTGATGCTACCCCGACGCGACCACGTCGGGGTCGTTTTCGGCACAGTTTTCCTTGATTATCCAGTTTTGATCCGGTTTCGACCCGGGTCACTATATAAAGCCAAAACTTGAAGCCCTAGCCACCATAACTCACCTACCACACGAAATTTCACCATTTTCGCTCTCCAAATCCATCCCTTCTCCTCCAAACACCCAAAATCTTCCATTCTCCCCCAACCACCCAAAATCTTCCATTCTCCACCATTGAAGTTGATAATTGTGTGAAGATTGAAGAAGGAGTCAAACAATCAAGATTGAAGACAAGGCTTTAGGATTTGTTTGCATTTTCTTTTACCCTTGCTTTCTCATGTCTTTGACTTGCAATGATTTGAGTATTTTGCTACTCAAGAACATGAGTAGCTAAATTCCATATTCTAGGGGCTAGACTTGATGAGTTTGTTTGAGAATTGATGTTTACTAGATTTGCTTATGGTTAATTTACTCTATTTCTCTATGCTCTTGCTTTTGATGATTGTTTGAATGATTGATCACCATTTAAACTTATCCATGGAAGTAATTCGATAAATGAGAGTTGAGAATTAATTCTAGATTAGGAGCATAGAACACCTCTTTCCAATAGACCGAGAGGTTGCGGGATACGGGTGAGGGCAATAGACTCGAGGGTTTTTGGGAGTTCTAGGTTTCGATGAATTGGAGACGATAGTCTTAATCTAGAATCCACGGTCTAAGTTCACCGAGAGGTAGTTAGGCTATATCCGATGTTGCTCATAAATAGATGTAATTAACCGTATCAAACTCAAGTAAGCTAGATCCTTTTACATATCATTAGTGTCTACCCCAAGAATATCTTCTCTTTGATTTTCATCAATTTAGCTTCTTTATTGCCATTAGCTTAGATTTATTTCAATTATTGCCTAGGATTAATCACCCCCTAAGTTTTCATCGTCTAGATAGAGTTTAAGCATCCGAATAGGAGTAGTTACACGATTAACCACATAGTCCTTTGGAAGACGACCTTGCTCATCACCTATATTTCAACACCCCATACACTTGTGGGTAGAGGTCTAAGTAGGACACGATCACGGGGCGGGTCCGAGTCCAATTATACCCGGCCCCGACCCGTAAAATTGTCATCCCTAAAGGTAGCCAAAATATATGATGCTCTTCAATGTCTTCCCTTCCCATAACATCTCAAACATTGAATGAAGTTCAGAGTCAGCCAGTTTTGCTCAAGCATCAAGAATCATGATGGATTTTTTATCAATTACTTGAGAAATCAAGAGGCGTTTTGAACTAATTTTATTTACCAGTGTTTTTATTGCATTTGCTAAGAAACGTGCAAGTGGAGTAATTCACAAGCAAACAATATTCATAACAAAGAGTCATAAACTTATAATTCACGGGTTATTAAGTACACACTTTAAAGCGATTACGAGTTTCCTCCAAAGTATAAACTTTATGCAATATGGCATCATGGAGTGTTACCACAACACTCCCCTGTGATATCACAAACTTGGCATATGGGCTTTGCCACCAGCTCCTCTGTGTTACATAAATTAAACAAAAAATAATATAAATAAATATGCACGAATATATTCTTGCTCACAACAATTTATTGAGTTGATTATATTTAAATACCAGTAAACCGAGCTGCACCGCTTGTGGGCAAGGTGGTAGACAATACTACGACGTAGAGGAACATGATCACCATAGAGAACTTCAGAATGTTGTTTACCATTGAGAAATTTTTATATATATAACAAGGTTTCCTTTTTTATTAATTATTTCTTGGCCTGGCTGGTTTGAGAATATGGTGTATTTATACGTACACCCGCGCGCCTGGTTTTATATCTCAACTTGCTTTAATTTTCACTGGAATATTAGATCCCCTTCCTACTAAGAATTGACAAGGGAGAAAAGTCACACTTCTCCTAATTATTATTACTCCATCTGTCCCGAATATATATGTCTATTTGCTTTTCCACACATATTAAGAAAATATTTAATGATATGAAAGTTAGATAAATGTTGATATTGAAATATGAGTAAATTAAAGTAAATTACTAAAAAGTTAATGACATAATTGTATTTGTTATTAGAAAAGTTGGATAAAATAGTCGTTTTCTATATTATCATATTAATTAGACGTATTAAAGTTAGTAAAAGAATTAATTAAACACAAAATTGTTAACATGCATATAAATTTGAGATAGACGGAAAATGAAAGTAGGCACATATATTTGGGACGGAGGGAGTAATTAATATACTACTTCCGTCCCGCTATTTCCGGCACACTTCATTTGAGCATGGAAATTAAGAAAATAGATGATTAAGAATGAGATATGAGTAGATGATAAAGTAGGAGAGAGTAGATGATAAAGTAAGAAAGAGAAGGTAAAATAAGAGAGAGAAGATGATAATGTAAAAAAAAAAGGAGATATAAGATGGTAAAGTATGAGAGAGATGATAGTTATTTCCAAATTCGGAATTGTGCCAGAAATAATGAGACATTTATTTCGAAAAAGTGTGCCAGAAATAGCGGGACGGAGGTAGTAGTACATTATCTGCAAAATAAGTTGACTATGTTTGGGAAGGGAGAAAAGTCACACTTCTTTTAATTATTAATTAATATAGTATATTATTTGCAAATAAGTTGAATATGTTTGGGAAGGGAGAAAAGTTACACTTCTATTAAATATTAATTAATATATTAGTGTATTATTTGCAGCATAAGTTGACTATGTTTTTGCATGAGCTTAATAATCGCGTGGTTTCTCATGTCATACAAACTCTATTTACAAATAATATACACTAACACGTTTATTAGTATTTAACAATCTGAAACGTAATTGCAAGTATATTTTTATTGTCAGCTCACATTTTTTTTGTTAGATAATTACATTGATTCAATATAGTTTTCATTCTTGAAATAAATTTTTAAAGATCTTATAAAATTAATTACAACATTTGAAAAGATAGGTTCCACGAACACTTGAAAAACCACCCGTACTTTATTTAACACGTTGAAAATGAATCAGAATAAAAAATAATAAAAAAGGCAAAGGACACGCGCGTCTTGACACGCTTAAACACTGCCGCAACCTTCATTTTCAAATCAATTTGCTTCTCCCACCAATCAAATTCTTTTTTGTTTTGCTATTAGACTATCTCTATACACAACACTCAACCAACCCCACTTTTAATAAAATATTATTTTTTCACACTATTACTCTACAATACAAGATCTTACTTATTTTTAGTGTTAATATACACTGTTAGTCAAAAGAATAAATCGAAAAACAAATATAGTCTTTAACTAAACAAAAATATATATCTAGTCATTTTGTCCTTTTGTAGCACAGAGTGTCAGGAGCCGATGGAGGGCCGATCTATCGGCCCTCAACATATTATTAAAAAAAGAAAATTACTTATTGAGGGCCATCGGCCAAAATTTGATTTTTTTTTATGGCCGATGGCCTTAACTTTAAAAAAAACAAAAAACAAAGGTTACTGATTGAGGGTCATCGGCCATCGGCAGGCCAAAATTTAATTTTTTTATGGCCTATGGCTTAAAAAAATAAAAAAATAAAATAAATGTTTACTAATTGAGGGCCATCGGCCCGGCCAAAATTTGATTTGATTTTTTTTATGGCCGATGGCCTGAACTTAAAAAAAAAAAAGTTTACTGTTTGATGGCCGATGCCATCGGCCAAAATTTGAATTTTTTTTAGAGCCAATGGCCCTCCTGCTTAACATTTTTTTATTTATTTTTTATTTTTTTTAAGTTCAGGGCCGATGCCTGTTAACATTTTTTTTAATATGTTGAGGGCCGATGGAGATCGACCTACCTTCGGCCCTCCATCGGCTCTAGTAATTGTTTCTGCAGAATTCAGTGGCTCGGCCGATGAATTTGCTCGGCCGACTGGGAGTTTCAGATTTTTTTCTTTAGGGCCGATGGACTCCATAGGCCCTCCATCGACCCTTCGCCGGATAAAGACATAATGACTACTTTTGTATTTTGTTTTATTAATGAGCTATATTTGTTTTTAATTTCTACTATTTGGCTAATAGTAGAAATTCCTCTATTTTTTACTCCCATACACCAACTCAATCTAACTTAAATTTTCCTTTTATTTATTTACTATTAATAACTTTTTTTATTAAAATTAAAAAACCTGAAAGAATTAATATTAAAAATTCTATTTACATTCTCTAATTATAATTAAATAAGATCAACATATAATTAAATATTTATTACTATTCACCTAAATTGTTAATCTCGACTTAATAATTAAATGGAAATTATATAAGAGTTGAAATATAATTAAAAATAATAATCAAACTACATATATATGTGTGAAAAACTAAATCATTAAATTACTGATGTTCAGAGATATTAAAGTCACATATTTAATAATAACCAATGTCAAAGTTTAATTATATGCTCAATTATGACATTTTGATTGGCTTGTATATCATTATTGGACTCTAATTGTAGAGTAAAAGATATTACAAATTTTGATATAATATTATTTTTTGTTAGTAAATAATTAATTATAAATATTACAAATTGAGGATTATCTTCATATAAGATAAATGCACCAATGATATTGTGCCATTTGTCTATCACTTTATGAATGAACGCTTTAATAATAATAATAATAATAATAATAATAATAATAATAATAATAATAACATTTATTTCTAGCAAACAACAAAACTAGTTAGCTTATCCAAATCTTAGCTTATCGGAATCAAAGTAATTAAAAAGGTAATTTTATTTGGCGACCTAAGATCTAATTGTAGAAAAAATTAAAATCAAAAGTTGCATATAACTCTTTTATACTCCATCCGTCCCGCTATTACTGTTCTACTTTCATAATCGGGTTGTCCCGCTATTATTGTCCTGTTTCCTAAAATAACAAAAACTACTCTTAAACAAAAAATGATGTGGGCCCCCTCCTACTTAATACTTATCCCCACATTATCATACTCTCTCTCTCCAAAAATCTATCTCGCACACGATTTTCGTTCCACTCCGTACTCGGAAATTTATGATTTTTAACTTTTTGGAAACTTAAGATTATTTCTTAAAATACAATATGGAAAAAAATAGAAAAAAAATCGATTGCCTCAACTATGCCTTGCAAAAAATTGGATAAATTCTCATTTCTTCCACCAACCACTCCTCGAAAATTGTGCTCATTTCTTAATACAATTAAAACTCATAAAATACACACTTAAACAAAGTTTCTTAATCTCTGTGCCGAAACCAAATGTGACAGTAATAGCGGGACGGAGGAAGTATATATCAATGCCCGTGTCGTGTTCTAAATTTTTTTAGAAATATCATGTCCTGTGTCCATACCGTATCGTGTATCATATCCGTGTTTGTGCAATCTAGTTGAAAAGTTTATCTCCGGTCATTTGTAGATATTAATTTAAAATTCAATTATCTGATACAATACCACTCGAAGTCTACGTAAATTGTACGATGTGCGGAATTAAAATTATTTTTAATGAATTTAGAATTCTAGTGAATTTTGGGTTGTATTTATCGATATACTAAATTGTTTTATTTTTGTTTTTTAAAGATATAAAGCTCTTAATACATTATGTAGACTCCAAATAGATTATGTACCTTCGGCTCTGAAGTAGCTGAATATTATTTGCTAAATTCTACTATTGCATTTTACTTTCTTAAACTTTGTCATGTCAACAAACTATCCTTCAATATCATCAATATAAATGAATATATTTATTATTCTAGTTTACTATTATCAAACATTTTAAATATATTTAATACAAAATAAGATAAAAATCTTATTATGTATAAAATGTGATGATATCAAACACTTAATCGTCACCACCGCATTCCTATTGATTAAAAAAGAATGAATTGAGCTCAAATAATATCTAATAGAACTAATAAGTGTGTATTTCTTATATTTTGGCTATTTATAGCCCAATCCCTTGTAATAAACGGTCCAGATCAATTTGATCAACTGTCCTTTTTAAGCA
>CM054822.1:24947805-25055082 GCA_028984105.1 Lavandula angustifolia | reverse complement strand
CTTTTTAAGCATCTAGAGTTAACCATACAACTGTGTATACTTCATAACCTTCTAAAATCTTATAGAAATTTTATAAAATCTTCTTATAGTGACCCGTGACTAGGGGTGTTAAAAAATACCGAAAAATCGGTATACCGCTCATACCGTATCGAAAATATATCGAAATACCAAAATTTTTGGTATACCGAGATTTTCGGTACGGTATCAATTTTTTGGTACGGTAAAGGTATGAGTTTTCCTACACCGTGATATACCGTAGCATACCGTGGATACGGTACATACCGAAAGTAACGGTACATACCATATACCGATAGATACCGTTTGAAACCGAACCACCGGTATGTACCGATGTTACGACACATATCGTGTACCAAATTATACCGATCACGGTATATACCGCATACCGAAATGATACCGTATGTCGATCTATACCGATCACGGTACCGTATGTCGATCTATACCGCATACCCGAAAACATACCGTATATATCTTGTAATATAGTATCTTTTAAATGCAAATTTAATATTTTAGAATTTAGATACATTAAAAAGTGGTACTTTACTTACATTAGTCATTACGAAAATCATAAAGAGTCATAACGTATTTCATGATATTATTATAAAACTATGATATAATATATACTTTGTATGAAATGCAATTTGAAATTACTTTCTAATTTTTGTGTCGAAAACGGGACACAAAAAGTCTACTACGAAGGAGGAATTGAAAATATCATGAAGAACTTATATAATTAAAGAAAAAAGAAAATATGACCTCTTCATGTTTTCCGAAAAATGAGTTCGTTTTTCAAAAGAAGAGATCTCTACTTCCATGTTTCATAAATAGTTAATATTTTATTTTTTAAAGGTATAGTTATATTATAAAGTATTTCATGATATTATTATAAAACTATGATATAATATATACTTTTGTATGAAATGCAATTTGAAATTACTTTTTAATTTTTATGTCGAAAACGGGACACAAAAAGTCTACTACGAAGGAGGAATTGAAAATATCATGAAGAACTTTGAAATATAATATAGATATATAATTAAAGAAAAAAGAAAATATGATCGCTTCATGTTTTCCGAAAAATGAGTTCGTTTTTCAAAAGAAGAGATCTCTACTTCCATGTCTCATAAAGAGTTCATATTTTATTTTTTAAAGGTATAGTTATATTATAAAGTATTTCATGATATTATTATAAAACTATGATATAATATATACTTTTGTATGAAAAATGATCAATTGATAATCAATGAGTTTGTGGATGAGTTGCTGTATTAGGTAAAACTCATGTGATTTCTCTTCGATTCGTTGATAATCAAAATTCAAAGGGGAGAAATTGCGCATTTCTGCACGTTTTCGATTCATGTAGTTTGTGTTGATATTTTGCAATAACGTCTAAATTACCAAATCATTGTTTATGATTAAGATTATGTAAATCTTTTTGATGAATTTATAATACTCTGTTAAATTGTATGATTTTAGAGCTTTTCTGGTAACATGATACCAGACTATATATCTATAGAATCACTTGAAACTGTTTTTCATTTTTTAGATTCCTTTAATTTTGATTTTGATTTTGTAGTATGTGCATATTAGGGTAATGTGTTGATTCAATAAATTTTGTGATGTTTCTTGAAGGGATTGAGATGGCTTGAGATGTTTCTTGAAGGGATTGAGATGTGTTGATTCAATAACTTCTGCATAAAATCGAAGAAATCGAAGAAGGTCAGCCCTTTTTCTTAGCTATTCATTGTTTCTTTGATAGTTCTTAATTTTCAGTGCACCATTATGTCTTAAAACTGAAGTCATTGTCTAATTTTTATTGCATGTTGAAATAGAATGGATTCTAGAATTGAAAGTGATTCTTCTCAAACGCATCCTAGTCCATCATCCGAATCTGAACTACCAACTCCATTTGATAGTACTATAGTGAATGATGATGGTACTAGTAAAAAGCGACCAAGAGATGAGTCATCTAAAAGGCCTCTTATGCCTATTATTATTATGTACTCCCTCCGTCCCGCTAAAAACGTCTCAGTTGACTTCGGCACGGAAATTAAGAAATTTTAATTTAGTGTGTATTTTATGAGTTTTAATTGTATAAAGAAAATGACACAGTTTTCGAGGAGTGGTTGGTGGAAAGAAATGAGAATTGTCCAAATTTTTGCAAGGCTAGTGAAAGGCAATCGATTTTTATTTTTTATATTTTTTTATATTGTATTTGAAGAAATAATCTAAAGTTTTCAAAAAGATAAAAATCATAATTTTCTGAGTTCGGAGCGGAACATAATCGAGTGAGACTGTGAGAGATAGATTTTTGAAGAGAGAGAGTATAAGAATGTGGGGGTTGAGTAGTGAGTAAGGGAGACCCACTTCATTTTATGTTTAAAAGTAATTTTTACTATTTTAGGAAATATGACGAAATAGCTGACAACCCGACAGGCAAGTAGGAAGTAAATAGCGGGACATAGGGAGTACTTATTTAAAGTTTGATATGATAACTGATAACTACACTAATTCTAAATTTTACTATTTGCAGGTTTTTTGATATGAAGTGGTTCGTTTTAAGATGTTTATGGTCTTCATCTTTATTGTTTTAGATTTGAACAAAAAATTGTTATGTTATTTAGTAGACTTTTGGATTGTTTGATGTTGTATTGTGCTCTTGTTTGGGTTTTCTGTTTTCTGCATTTGGATTATTTTGAGATATTGGATGGTGCCCTTGTTGGGTTTTTTGGTTTCTGTATCTATTCGTTATCTTAGATATTTACGGATGTAATTTGTTGGACGAAAATTGTATGTTTTCTGCATTTGTTCATCTTTATATTCTTATTTTTAACAGATTTTTTTTTCCGATATACTTTATGCTTGGGTATACCGGTGTTCTTTCGGTATACCGTTGCTTTCGGTATACCTCACTGTATCGATATACCGATATGCGGTAAGGCATACCGCACGGCCGGTATAACAACGATATGAATACTTGCTCATACCACACTTACGTCATACCGATCAACGGTATACCGCAATGACCGGTATGGTAACGGTATGCAATTTTCCATACCGCACGTTTTCGGCACGGTATGCGGTATGGGAAAATTTGGACAGTATGTCGTACCGTAACACCCCTACCCGTGACATTTTTCCCCATTCAATTTGACCACGCCTTTCATCGTGTCCGCCTTGTGTGCCTGGATCCATCCTTGTGATTCCATTAGGTCAACTTACCTCACTCTCTAGCTGCCCCTTCTACTCGACAAAGTACTCCACGTAAAACAGGTGAGAGCCTATACGACCGGGTCTGCAAGTATCTCCTCGATCTCCTTATTAGTGCCCCTCTTGGATTCGCTCCTACTCGGCTCTTCATTGTCTTCATGATGCTGATATATTGTATCAAATGTTTGTTGCTTTAGCCTTTAGTGGATCTCATCTTTTCTTTTTGCGTATGTACTTATAAAAATCGGACACCACTATTCAAATTTCGCACTGTGTAAACTCGACTTTGGTATAAATTCTATAAACAAAGGGTTGAGAGGGTCTGGAAACAAGGGCGTTATGGCAAAAAAAAAAAAAAAAAAAGAATGATTTGATATCAGCACCAATCGGGCTAAAAGTGGGAGTAGCCAGGCTTATTTTGGGCGGCACAACCTTAATCTAAAGTAGTGCGGGCCTGCAATAGCCCAAGATTGTAATCAGGTATAGCGGGTCGACCCGACCCACCTAGCTAGAATTTGGGCCTGATTTGATCGGCCCAATTTTCTATTGGGAGACATTTTACTTTATTAAGTAGTGCAGCTCTGTTATTTTATTTAGGGAGAATGTGCAAATATACCCTTAAACTTTATCATGAGCAACAAAAATATTCTTAAAGTATATTTAGTATAAAAATATTATTGAACTTTTAAATAAAGAGCAAATATATCCCTAATACATATTTTAAGGACAAAACATAATTTTTTTAGTTTAATATGACAAATATACCCTTGATTTAAAATTGATATATTTTTCTCTAGAAATTTACCAAAATCAAGGAAATCATAAAAACTGTATGCCATACGTCATATTATATTTGTAAAGATGGTAAAAGAATATACTTTAATATTTTCTAATTAAATCATAAAACACCGTTCATTTAGTAAAAGTTTCCATTAATTTTTTTAATGGTAATTAGATGTAATTCTCCTAAAAATGACAGCAACAAATTTGTATGAATGGTCATGTTTGTAGAATGATTATAAAAATTACTTATAGATACTAAAGAACTAGTTCTTTTGGCACAAAATCATTATTCATAATAGATAAAATACTCAAATAATAAAGTGAAGAAAGAATAAAGATTTATTGTATATGATAGTAATTTTTATAAAATCGAGATGTTTTTCTTTTGCTAGAACGATCAAAAAATAATTTCTTTTATTTTGTTGAATTTTTAGAGAGTATATAATAATATAATTGTGTAACTAAAGGGTATATTTGACCTATTTAACTCTATAGGTATATTTGCTCTCCATTTTAAAGTTTAATGGCATTTTTGCACCTGAACATACGCATTTTTGCTCTTCCTAGTGAAATTTAAGGACATTTTTGCACCTTGTCTTTGCAGAGTATTCACCGACTTTCATTTATATTTAATATTTGCCTTTGTTTAGGTGGTAAATTTATTACAAACTAAATTTGGCATAAGACACGTATGACATGCCAATTATGCCACTAAGACGTGCCAGATCAAATTAATTCCGCTATTACATTTGACCCAAATACAAAAGTATATAGTTCATGGGAGAACCAAGAATTAAGAATTAATAATCGCGAGAGAAATTTACATAATATCAACAATAAAATCTACAATTTTTTTTATAGAAGCAGAATAACAATTTCAGAGAGTTGCAAATCGCCATCACAAAATGAAAAATAAATAAATAAAAATTGTGGAATGAGAAGAATATTACTCTGAAGAGGTTGTGTTTTAACGTTGTTTTGAGCCAAGAATGTAAAGTGGAATGCTGGAAGTCTTTGGATCTATACATGATACGAATAATCAAGGTCAAGAATGTGAAGTGGAATGCAGGAAGTCTTTGGATCTATACATGATACAAATAATCAAGAGCGTGTTGAATATCAATGCTTGGTTGCAGCTTGTTTTTATGCTTTACTAGATTTCAAGTTATTTACGTAAGTGGTTGATATAGAGATGATCTAACATTGATTTAAATTAATAATATGAAAATGAGCTAAAGTGCATAAAATACTTGTTCCCCTTAATTTATTAACTTCTTTTTTTATATTTTTTTATGAAAAATAATATTCTCAACCGCCACTATAACTTGTATGCATGGGCGGAGGGAAGGGTGAGCTTACATGGGCTCAAGCCCAGTGCAAAAATCTCAGCCCATCTATTTTTTTTGGTTAAAGATGAGAATAATTTTTGTATCTATTAAATAGCCCAATAGTTTGAATAATATAAAGAGCCCAATAGTTTTTGTATCTATTAAAATAAATTGAATAAGTAATAAAATTGTCAATCCCTTCTAATGGGATAAGTATATGTTAGGTCAATCATATTAAAAATATAGATTTTTTAGGATATGTTTACTATTTATTTGTTAATTTGTCTCTTAATATGCTAGATTATTTTGTCAGCATGCATATAGATTGAAAAATAAAAGTTTTCAGGTTACTATTAAATGAATTATTGATCATGATAAGTTTTATTATGATGGAATAGGTAATATGTTGTTAATGTTAGATATTATTTTAGACTCATTATTTTGTCATTTATATATATTATAAGTACTTTTGACTTTCTTATACTCATTGTTATATTAATATTTCTCTAAATTTTTTTTCGAGGGCTCCGCCCCCTGAGCCCACCGCACTATGATTTTCTGGCTCCGCCCCTGCTTGTGTGTGTATGGTAAAAGTTCTACTTCGTGCATACCATACAGAAAACATAAAACTACATAAAATTAGTCATTTACAACTTTTTTTTATGAAGTAGTATTTCCTCCATCACATTAGAAATGACACTTTTTATTTGAGTTAGGGAATCAAGAAAGTGGTGTTGTGTGGTGTAGATTATATGATTTTTGAATAGTTAAATGTGGTGCACACAATCTTTGCTATTTTTATAAACGTGTCATTTCTAGTGGAATGTCACGATAAAGAAAATGTATCATTCTAGTGGGACTTTCATTATTAAGTGTGGTACCTTTGTTTTTACTCCAACCTACTATTTAAAATGCACATATAATGGATTAAAAAAGGTGAGACAAACCTTTATTATTATTATTTTTTTATTCCTATTATTATTATTAGATAAACATTCAATTGTATTTATTAATGATAGGATTTTAATATTTCTTTTTTTGTGTTGCGTTGAAAACTTGTAACTGCATCCTGCTAGCACTTATTTAGATAAATTTCGTTTTTTTTTTAATAACTTGAAAACCATACATATAAAAAATATAAACCAGACAGTTCAATTACTAAATCAATACAAGATACAAGCCATTATTTTTAATGCATGTTAATATCCTTAGCTGATCACCATCAACAAGTATTTGTGGATTCATTGTCACATTCCAAAATCTTTATTGAAGTTGAGACAATTTGCTTACATTCAAAGAAACGTACAAGTGGATTAATCCACATGCAAACAATCTCTCTTAACAGTAACAAACTTAATTATTATGCAATATTATGCCATTTATTTTGGATAGTTAACAAACTTCATGCATCATGGAGAGCCATTAGTCTGAGTAGTGATGGGCGAAGCACAACATCTACAACACGACCCCAACGGTGGAGGTTCGCAGCACACGCACGCCGGGCATATGGGCCGCGCCTCCAGCACCTCTGTATTATAAATATAATAAATATATAAAAATTAGTATGATAAATATCAAATATGCATGAATATATTTTTGAGTCGATAAGATTTTAATTACCGGTAAATCGAGCTGCATCGCTAGTTGGCAAGGTGGGCGATAAAACGACAACGGAGAGGAATAGAATCACCATGAATGACTTCAAAATGTTGTTTGCCATTGAGAATAATTGGAAAATTATATCGCAAAAAAATTGTATTACTTGTTCTGGCAGGATTGGGAAGAGGGTGTATTTATAAGTGATGTTTGCGTATATAATGAAATTAATGTTGATTTGAGTTATCCAATTCTGTCAACAAAAGTTAATGCAGTTTTATTTGAATGTTGGAAGTCTTGGGTCTATATCTTGAATTTCCATGCTTGAGTTAGCTGGAAATTCAACTTGATTTAACTTTTATTGGAATACTGGAACCCCTTCGTAGGGATAAGATACCGTTCGAGAAACTCTGTCCCAAAATTGTCTGATTAATGTAAACATATAGATAATTGCAGTATTGTGTATCATAACTATCCAGGTAATAAAACTAACGGATATCATTGAAACATGAAAATTGAGATAGGAACAACTTTCAACTGCTTTCAGCTGCAGTTTATAACTTTCAGCTACAGCTGGAGTGTTTGGAACACCCAATTTTCAGCAGAAATTCCCTACTAAATAAAGCCAAAATAGAGAAGCTGTTTAAGCTGTTATAACCCAGCTTTCAGCTGCAGCTTACAAGTTATCTAATTTATTGGACTATTTTATCCTTTAAATATTTTGATAATTCTCAAAAAATTATTAATTTTAAAATTAATATTTTTCTTAGTTACAAATTTAGTTATAATTATATTTTAATACATTAGTTAGTAATTTGATAAAAATTATTTTATATTTATTATTTATAAATTATTCAAGTTTAATAAATAATTATTATTAAAATTAAATATAATTAAATATATATTAATTAAAATAGTGGGTTCTGAAAATTTTGAATTTTAAATTAATAGTATTTTTTTCTTTTTCATTTAATGATAATTATTTCTTAACTACATAATTATTAAAATTATATAAAATATTATTATTAAGGATTTTAAGTAAATAAATAATAATTAAAATATAATAGTATGATATGTTTATGTTAATATGATATATTATAAATTTATATAATATAAAAATTAATATTATTTATTTATTTATTTATTTATTATAAATTATAATTTTTTAATAATATTGAGGGTAAAACGAATATTTTATTTAAAAACATAAAATAAGCGACTGATATCAGTAGTTTTTCAACACTATTTTTCCCACTTTTAATAGCTTTCAACACTTATTTTTAAACACCTACAAATTCTCAAATCAACAGCTTTCAGTCGCTTTCAGCAACTTTCAACACTTATCAATAATTTTCAGCTACTCCAAACTCCCACAAAATTCGGTCCTCTCATTGTGTGTTAAGAAATGGAAAGGAAGAAAAGTCAAATTTATATTAATTATTAATAATGTCGTGTATTATTTGCAAAAATAAGTTTTTGTTTTCACATGTGTTCATATTATCTCGGTTTTACCAGCAATATATAGTATAGTTGGTATTTCCACTTCTGCGTAATTGGTTGATCTAAAGTTGATTTAGTATTCAATCTCTGTTAGGGTCGATTTAAATTAATAATATATTATATCGATTTTCTTACCTCATAAAAAATTACTACTCCCTCCGTCCCAGACGACTAATCTAGTTTCTTTTCGGCGCGGTTACTTATGCGGGTTGATTTTATATAATAAAAGTGATGAACTCATATAATTAATAATTATTTATAATTGGATTGTGTGGTAAATGTGTATGATCCATATAGATATTTAATTGTTTAAATTTGATTTGAGTTAATAAAGGTGTGAGAACCATTTTCTTATTTAGAAAGTAGACAAATAAGATGAGACTATTCAAAAAAAAATCTGGACAAATCTAGCGGGACGAAGGGAGTACTTATTAGCAATATATGTTAGGATATCTTTTGTTTGAAACTATGATAACACAAAAAATTAAATATTTTAGGATTAAGTAAGCTCTCACTTATTTCAATACTTTGACAATTGACTTATTCCTATGCTGCCACTAAATGTTTGAGTTATCCATTCTTTTCTTCCTATGATCGCCACTCTTTACGTAATTGTTAATAGCAAGTCAATTGTAGAACAAAAAAGAATTGATAACTATATTATATAATAACTTGCAATCGCACAATCTTAGATTCTTGTAAATTTAATTTAGCCATCCGGCCTATTCATACCAGAACCGGAAGAATATTAATTAATTTAGTCAATAATAATAAAGAAAATATAGCATTGGTTGGGGGCTCCTAGTTGGCTCGCGGACGTTATTGCATAAAAGACGAAAATATTCTTCAATTTTGGTTTTGAGTATATGGGATTAGAATTTAATAAGGGAAGATTCATCGATTAGGCAAAGAGGCTATAAAACTTTTTTTTTTTTGCTACCTTCGGTGCGCACTGGGTAAACCACGCTCCTTGTGCAGTAGCCTGCAAACCACACATGAGGGTTCAACCACCCTTAGGGTGACAGGTAAATCACACAGCGGTCTTGGTGGGAATTGGAGGGTTCAACCACCCTTAGGGTGACAGGTAAATCACATAGCGGTCTTGGTGGGAATTGAACCCAGGACCTATCGGTCCCGGGCCTCCCACCTTAACCGCTAAGCCATTCCATGGGGCCAAGAGGCTATAAAACTTATTTTGTAGCATAGTAGCTAGGATGAAAATTTTGACATTTGAAACTATTCTTATGAGCGCCAGGGATCTTCTAGCCCAAAATTGCAAGAACCACTAAGTGACCTACCAATCACGGCACCACCTAATTGTCTTACAAGTTACATGCCGATATAAGAGTTGGCTTTTGAATTCAATCAAACAAGTTTGTTAAACTAACTTATATGTCTTTATTGAATTCCTCGACAACTACACCTTGATGTTACTTTTCGTGTAAAAAATTACACACAAACTTCTAACACTCTATCGACTTAATTAATACACTTGGAGCGTTCAATTCAACACATTAATTTTATGAAGTTGTAACATACTCACCTTTCTTTCATCCAATTACTATAAGTACGACACTTTTCCATCAATAAACTTGCAAGAGAAAAACTCAAACAAATTCAAACATCATTCCCAAACACAAGACTATAATTCAGATCATAACATTTTCATTTTAATCAGCCAAGTGGTGAGAATTGAAGCCCTAGAAGATGTGTTTCCTGGTTGCGATAATCCGGCGACGCCCGATTGTAGGAGCGAGCTACGCGTAGACTTATGCAAAGATGTTTTAGCTCTGGTAAACATAACAAGGGGTTGTTGCGGCAACCTTATAAACTTATTCAGTCGGGATTGCTTTACCGTCGAGATTGTTAATGAAGTGAAGTCACAACAAGGTTGCAACTTGCAAGGATGCTTGTGAAAGGGCTGAATCAATATGGACAAAGTGACCTTGGGGTTGACCCTTGATCATGGTATAAATTCAAATATTAATTACAATGATAATCTAGTTTAAATTCAGAATAGGCACTTACCAAACTTGATTATAAGAAACAAAGTAAATTTCCTAAATGATCAGGCAATTGCACTTACCAAACTTGGTTCAATTCTTGATGTGCATGGCTCGGGTAAAAATCTTGTCAAACCCTACAATGAAATAACGTTTTTTTCGTGTGAATGTGTGAACAATTGCACTTTAAAGACAAATGTATTGCATTTTTCAGATAAATATACTGCACTTTAATACTACCCTTTACGTACTGCACTTAAGAATAAACGTACTGCACTTTAAGTATTGTACTTTAAAATGCAATATATTTGGCTTTAAAGTGCAGTACATTTGTCTTTAAAGTGCAAGTGTTCACACGATAACAGGCTGTTCACATTTGAACCTCCTCCTCCTATATATATATATATAAAGGAGATTAAATGAGAATACATTTTGTTTTAGTAATTAGGAACAAATCTGGTGTTCTCATTAAATCCTATCCCCATATATATATATATATATATATATATGCTTGTGCGCACATTATCTGCCTTATTTAGGGTTTAGTAAGTTTGTTTCTTACATGAAATGCAACTATATTGGTATAATAGCCTTCTCTATTAGTGGCTCCGGGGAGATCTTTAGATAAACATAAAAAATTAAGTGTTTCATCGAATATTAATTGGCTTCGAGTTTTCTTCAACAAAAATACTGGCTTACGCTCGAATAAAGAAGCCGGAATCGGAAAAACATTTCACCCGATGGGCATTGTGGAGATAAGACTGAAACCGATCACAATTTAAAATGGTGGCCAATCCACCAACAGAATCTCCGACAAGTAAAGCCTATAATGACATAATTTGAATTAAGTATTCTATCGTTGTATATATCGAATTTATAAATATTATTTATAAATTTTTATTGAAGTATAATTAAAAGGAGGAATCATACATTTTCAGCACTATTCATCCCATTAGTTGCTATAAGTTCCTCCATTATATACAGAACCAAAGATTTTCTTTCCTGCCCCTGAGATAAAGTTTAGTTTCCTAAACATAACAAAAGTATAAATATTCCCCACATATCAAAATTCATAATTCCAAAATAAATAAATAAATAATACTGGATTGACAGCTTCGACATCATGCTCCATCACAATACAAGACACGCACTCTATTCCAGTTATAGAAATCTAAAACAAAATAAACAAATTGACTAGCGATGCTAATTAATTTTCATAAAAGTCTTAAGTTATATACGGGCTATGTTTATTGAAATAGCACCGAAGTACCTGGATTAGTATCTTGGTTTGGACTGAATATGGTCTCAAAATGCATACCACTTGCATTCTTTGTGCTCCCAAGGTCTATTCTCGACCAATTGAGGCACGAACTTTCGGAATAGCACCATCCCCCGCCCTATTTAAACAATCATTATAATTATTATTGAACTTTACGAGCAACATTATGCAAATTAGAATTAGATGCAACGTGAAGTAACGTAACGAGTCTTGACCTGAAGATAAACTAGCCAGTTGTTGAGTCCATTACCAAATCCTTTAGCAAAATAATAAGCCCCACGGCTTCCATCCAAACATACTCTAAAAAGTAGTAGATTATGTATCAATAAATTATGAAATTGGGAATTAATTGTTTTTAGTATATATCTAATAATAATATTTCGATAAAAGTAGATAATATGACCTGCTCCTTTGGCCAATGCATTCTCAATGAATGTTACAATCACTAGTGAAGAAGCAGCTTCGTGGCTGTTTGCTTGAGCTTTGTCAAGGAAGAGCAAACACATAACCACACATGTCCATCTTGCAAATTGATCCATTCTTCACATGTGACAAAAAATAATACACGTTTTACCGACGGAAAACTCAAATAAAAAAATGAAGTGAAATTTAAAATATATTAGAAAAAAAGTGAATAAAAAGTATCTGTATACTATGCTGAATCTTGTGGGGATGCAGTAAAATCGTGAAGTTTGGCATGAAGGGCAGCAGAGATTTTGGTTAAATAGGGTTAAGGTGATGGGTGGGTCTGTGTTTCAATAGAATAAAATTAATTGTTTGCCTTGTTAGTGTATTCAATAATTTCATCTATTTGTATATTTTGAGTAAACCTAAGCATACAAAATTCCAATATATAATTCTTTTTTTGGATGATGATGGTAACCCGTATCCGCTACCGAAGTGTGCACTGAGTAAACCCCGCTCCTTTGCTCTAGCTTGCAAACAACACAGGAGAGTTCAATCACCATAGACTAACCATATCCAATATATAGTTCTTGTTTCGTATGATGAGGGAAACACACTCCGACCATTCTTTGTATTACTTGAGTATTTTAAATCTAGAAATTATTTGAGTAGTTGATAGGAATATGTTAATTCACTACCAAACGTAAGCATAGCACGTGCATTCTGTTCTCAAGATTTTTCTGGTCATAAAAAAATATTCTCTTTATCCTAATCGGTCTCTTGTAATACTGCAACCATGCATGCAATGCATGCAAAAGAAGATTCCTCTCAAGAAAAGCTATGTGGACTAACAAGCAAAGACAGTTGAAGACTCCATAACCAATCGACTGAACTGTTACTGTTACATTAGTTAAAAGTTGGTTAAGTTAGTTGAGATTGTTGCAAAGTTTGTTTTAGATATTTTGGCTTACTTAGTTATCAAGAAACGATCAGAAGAAATGTATATATATATAGGTAGAAACGCTCCTCATTGAGATCAATTAATACAATCACAAATTTCACTTCTTGTTTCCAAACTCTGTTCTCTGTTTCTGTTTTCATTTCTCATGGCTGATTATGCCATAGCTTGAGTTTCTACATGGTATCAGAGCTTTCATGCTATTGAATCTTCTGTTAATTCTTCTTATCATCTTCCATTGATTCTTCCGCCCTTACACCTTCAATGGCCAACCATACTCAGTCATTGAGTGAAGATGTGAATGGCCTTTACTATGTTCATCAAGGAGAGGCGCCAGGCACCATGCTTGTCAATCCACCGTTAAATGGAGATAATTTCCAATCCTGGAGTCGTTCTATGCGAATTGCAATTGGTGCCAAGAATAAACTGCATATGATCATGCCAACCCCGACTCAACTTGCACTAATTCCAGCAAACACACATGCCGATTATGCAGCCTATCAACGCTGTGATTTGATGATTCAATCATGGATCTTGAATTCATGTGCGAAAGAAATAACTCCATGCATCTTGTATGCAGATTCTGCAGCTGATATGTGGAACATTCTGACTGAAAGATACTCCCAAGGAAATCATGCCAGAATTTTTGAACTGCAGAAGGAGATATACACTACCGTGCAAGGTAATCTTTCTGTAACTCAATACTTTAACAAACTCGATGGTTTATGGAAGGAATTTCATCAATACAGTCCTATACCTAAGTGTACTTGTGGAGTAATGAGGACTTGTACTTGTAACTGCTTGAAACTGGTAGCAGAACAAGTAGATCAGAATGTCTCTATAAAGTTTCTTATGAGCCTTAATGATAATTACTCCTCAATCCGCGGTCAAATCTTGATGATGAAGCCCTTCCCTAATCTGAATCAAATCTACAATCTCATAGTTCAAGATGAGAAGCAGAGAATTGTCTGTCATAATCCTCAAGGGTCAATTGATTCTATGGCTATGTGGAGTCAACAAATTTCATCCTCAAATAATTCAGATACTTCCATGGCTTGTTATGGTGCTGGAAGCTCCAGAGTAATGTGCACTTATTGTGGCTTATCTGGACATACAAGAGAAAAATGTTTCAAACTTCATGGCTTTCCCAATGGATCTTCTACAGCTCCTAGAAAGGATAAGCCTACCTATTCCCACTGTGGAATTTCTGGTCATCTAAAGGATAAATGCTATAAGTTACATGGCTATCCTCCAGGCTACAAATCTAAGTCTAAAATGGGAATGAATCAACCCACTGCTGCAAATATGGTTTCAGTCCATCAAGGGGTTAGTGATGTTTCAAGTTCAGGTATAACTAATGATCAATATTCCCACCTTCTTACTCTCATCCAAAACATGGCCCAATCCTCATCCTCCCTATCCTCTACTGAACCAAAATCAGGTATGAAACGCTGTAGTTTATCTGCACAAATACACTATTTTTCTTCTTCTTTTAATTCCCTCACTTGGATCCTTGATACTGGGGCAACTGACCATATGGTCTGCAACCTATCCCTACTTATTGATCCTCATCCAGTTGAAAACATGTTTGTAACCTTACCTGATGAAACACAGCTGCCTGTCACTCATATAGGCAGAACTCGTATCAATGATAACATGATTCTGCCTAATGTACTCTTTATACCATCTTTCAAAGTAAATTTGATTTCATGTAGCAAATTGATTTCAGAATCTAAACTCACTCTCATCCTTCATGATGTATTTTGCCTAATTCTGGACCTTGCCAAGGACAAGAGGATTGGGGTTGCTAAACTGGTACAAGGGTTGTTTCTCATTCAGATGCCCTTCTTTTCTCAATCACTGCATTCTGCCGTTTCATCTACTACAGCTAAGTTGTCTGAGTCATCCTTATGGCATCAACGTTTAGGTCATCCTGCAGATTCCACCCTTAGTCTACTTAAACATCATATAGTCAAGGTCTCTGAGTCAGATAATAAGGATTGTTGCATTTGTCCCCTAGCTAAGTTTCATAGGCTTTCTTTTAAAAATAGTTGTATTAGAACTAAATCTGCATTTGAAATGATACATTGTGATATATGGGGTCCCTTCTCTGTACCAACTCACTCTGGGAAACAATACTTTCTTACCATAGTGGATGATTTTACTAGAACCACATGGTGCTGTTTAATGAATGCAAAATCTGATACATCCAATCATCTTACCTCCTTCTATGCATTTGTCAAACACAATTCTCAGTCTTGATTAAAACTATAAGAACAGATAATGGAACTGAGTTTTCTCTACCTAATTTCTACTCATCTCATGGCATTATTCATCAAACTTCTTGTGTTTACACTCCACAACAAAATGGAGTGGTAGAAAGAAAACATCAGTCCCTCCTCAATATAGCAAGAGCCTTACTTTTTGAGGCAAAGCTACCTCTGATTTTCTGGGGAGATGCCCTACTTACTGTTACATATATATTGAACCGCCTTCCAACTAAAGCCTTAAACAACAAAACCCCTTATGAAGCTCTATATTCTACTACCCCAGATTATTCAACCCTTAGAGTATTTGGATGCCTCTGTTATGCTTCAAACCTAGTAAATTACAAACACAAATTCTCCCCAAGAGCCAGAAAATGCATTTTTCTTGGCTATTCAAACACATCCAAAGGCTATAAACTTTTTGATCTTGACACTTGTTATGATTGAGAACTCACTCGGTTGTGTTTTGATAACTCACTCACGCACACTCTTGTTAACTAGATTGTTAAGTTTGTAATCAAAACATAAACACAAGAGATTTTACGTGCTTCGGCTATGCCTATTGCACGGGAGGGAATGGACTGATTTTCACTATGAACACAAGAAATGAAAAAACAAGTTACAGTAGTTGAGATAGGAGCAATGTTCTCTCCTTCTCGGTCTCTCTATTCTCTTCTTCACACTCTCTCTATTCTTGAAGATAGACACACACACACACACATATATATATATATATATATATATATATATCTATATTCTATCTTTTCATTTATCCAAAAGATATGACCTATTAAATCACCAAGATCAAGAATATCCTGTTGATAATTCTCTTTGATCTTCATAATAGGATCAGTAGTCAATGCAGAAGATATAACCATTGAAAAAAGATGCTTCCAAATCTTTTCCATATCAGAAGCCTTATCCACTTGATCAACATGCAACATGCAGTCACACCTCACATTCTCCACCTTGACTGCTCATATCTTAAGACATAGATTTATCATTCTCCAATCCCTCCAAACTGGCTCTGTATCAGGGCCTTGCAGCCTCAATGTTGAGGCAGAACTCCTACTAAACTAAGACAAAACCAGAATTTTTCAGTTCGTATTGCCTTAGTCAGTAGATCAACAGCATTCTCCTCTATTGCTACCTTTATCATCTTCACAAGCCCTTTATTTGTAATGTCACGAACAAAATGCAACCTTACATCTATATGCTTTGACCTCTCATGAAAAACTTGATGCTTCACAAGATGTAAAGCACTTTGACTGTCACACTTGATAGGAACAAATTCTTGATTCAGACCAAACTCTTCAAGAATCCCTCTCAGCCATAAGGCTTTTTTCACAGCTTCTGTTACAGCCATGTATTTTGCCTCTGTTGTTGATAAAGCTACAACAGACTGAAGAGTAGACTTCCAACTCACGGCAGATCCAAACAAGCTAAATACATAACCAGTCTGTGGTTTTCTTGTGTCAATGTTGGATGCATAGTCTGAATCTACATATCCAAGTAGAGGTTGATCAGAAGATCCCTTAACTCTTTCAAACTTGATTCCAACTCCAAAATTTCCCTTCATATATCTAAGAATATATTTCAAAGCTTCCCAATGATATTTTCCTGGATCTCGCCATATACCGCTTGGTGACGTAAATGGAATGAGCCAAGTCCGGTCTAGTATGGACCACGGTATACATAATACTTCCTATAATGCTTGCATAAGGTATCTTCGCATCAACTCCCTATCTTTATCGGGTTTTAGGCTTGTGAGTTTCTGACAACTTGAAGTGTTGAGGGAGTGGGATAGAAACTGCCCTTGCTTCATGCATGTGAAATCTCCTCAGAACCTTCTGAACATAACTCTGCTGAGTTAACCAAAGTTGTCCTTTATTCCTCTTCCTTATGATATCCATTCCAAGTATCCTCCTAGCATCACCTAAGTCCTTCATATCGAATTCAGACTTTAGGTTATTTTTCAACCTTTGAATCTCAGTTAAGCTTTTGCTAGCAATCAGTATATCATCTACATAGAGTAGAAGATACACCATTATTGATCCTTTGATCTTTTTCATGTAAACACAGCTATCATACTTTGATCTAGAATAGCCAAATCCCAACATCTTCTCATCAAACTTCTTACTCCATTGTTTAGGAATCTATTTTAGACCATATAAAGATTTCTTGAGTAAGCAGACCTTACTCTTATTTTCTGGCAGAGTAAAACCTTGAGGTTGGCTCATGTATATGGTCTCTTCCAAATCCCCATGTAAGAAAGCTGTTTTAACATCTAGCTGATGCAATTCTAGATCCTCTTGAGCTGTTATAGCTAGCATAATTCGAATGGAACAATGTTTCACAACTGGTGAGAAAACTTCATTGAAGTCGATACCTGGCCTTTGAGTGAATCCCTTAGCCACCAATCTTGCCTTAAATCTTACATGTTCTTGACCTCTTTCTGCAACTTCTATCTTTTTCTTAAAGATCCATTTACAGCCTATCAACTTCTGAGCCTCAAGTCGATTAACAAGAGTCCAAGTTCTATTCTTTTCAAGAGATTCTAGTTCTTCTTTCATTGCCAGAATCCATGAGTCTTTATCCGAGCAATTGATAGCTTCTTGATAGTTACTAGGTTCATGATAGCTCACATCTTCTGCTACATGAAGTGCATAAGCAACAAGATCAGCTTGACCAAACCTAGTTGGAGGCTTAATAACTCTTCTCTGCCTATCCCTAGCTAACTGAAAATTACTCAGATCAGGATCCTCATCAGAGCCCCCATCAGATTCACTTCCGTCATCTTCAGAATGAGGAGTATTTCCTACATGCAATTCATCTGACTGGTTACCTTGCAGCTCCACCTCCACTTGAGCATTCTCTGATCTCTTGTTTCTAGAGTTTTCAGAATTTCCAGAAGGCTCAATTAGTTTCAGATATGGCATCTCCTCTTCCTTGAACACTACATCTCGGCTAATGATGACTTTGTTCATCCCAGATTCAGTACACCAGAGTTTGAATCCTTTGACTCCTTTTGGATATCCTAATAGGATACACCTCAAAGCCCTTGGATCAAGTTTGTCTTGTTTAATATGAACATAGGCTCTGCAGCCAAAAACTCTCAAGTAGGAGTAATCAGCAATCTTTCCAGTCCATACCTCTTCTGGTGTTTTAAAATCAAGGGCTGAGGAAGGACACCTATTTATCAGGTAACATGTTGTGGTAACAGCCTCTCCCCAAAACTGTTTAGGTAAACCCGAGGACTGAAGCATACATCTTACCCTTTCCAATATGGTTCTGTTCATCCTCTCAACCACACCATTTTGTTGTGGATTTCCTGGTGTTGTCAAGTGTCTCTGAATTCCCTTTCTTTTACAAAACTCATGAAATTCATTGGACATAAATTCTAGTTCATTATCCTCTTTTCAGTTTCTACTTCAATACACCATTCCTTGAATCTCACAAATGCTTCAGATTTATTCTTCAGTATGAAAACCCAAAGCTTCCTGGAGTAGTCATCTATTATGGCCATGAAATATCTTCCTCCTCCTATAGTTTCAGTCTTTGAAGGACCCCATAGGTCAGCATGAGCATAATCCAGTGGAGAAATGGATGTGTGTTTCCCAGTAGGATAGACCAATTTCTTACTTTTACTGAGTTTTCATTGTTCACATAACTCCACCTTAAACTTACAAGAGTGGTGCAGGATTCTCTGTTTTAGCAGTTCATTTAATCCCTTTTCACTCACATGCCCAATTCTCATGTACCATAACCTTGACTGGTTTTCAGTACTAGAATCAATCTCACCAACAATTGTATTACCTATTAGGTAGTAGAGATTCTGATTCCTAATGCCTTTTATCATAACTCGAGATCCTTTAAGTACCCTTAATATACCATGTCTTGAGTTGTAATGATAACCTCTAGATTCTAATAAACCTAGAGAAATAAGATTCCTTTTAAGCCCGTGAATATATCGACTTCCTGCATTGACTTTAATGAGAACCATCATGAACTTGAAACCTAATAGTTCCAATCCCTTCTACACTTAGCACTTGGTCATTTCCAAGTATAACTGAACCCATCTTTCCAAGAGTTAGACTAGTAAACCAAGTTTTGTGTTGACACATATGGAAACTACAACCTGAGTCTATTATCCATTCAGCTTCAATCCGAGAATTTAAACCACTTGAATACATTTAAAGACTCACCTTCTTCAAGTTGTTTCGTAACATCTGCCGAGTCTCGGCTTGTCGCCCTTTAATTCCTGCTTGTTTCTTCCACAAGTAACAGTCTTTCTTTAATCGCCCGACCTTCTTACGGTGGTGGCACCTCCCGGTCTCTTTCCCTTCAAACTCCTTGGTCTTTCCAGGACATTTGTTTCTTGGAATCGGGATTGTTCCTTTTAGACTTTGGCTTCTTTTTGTTTAACATTTAGGAGTTCTCCGGAGTCGCTACCGGACTTGCCTTCGTTCGTCTCTCTCGTAATTCTTTGGCTCTTAATGCATCGCACTTCTTCAAGAGAGATTGAACTATCTCACGGCAAACAAGATAGCATCTTTAAGATGTTCATATGATTTTGGAAGAGCATTGAGGAGAATAATAGCCTTGTCTTCATCATCAAGGCCGACTTCAATATTCTCCAAATCATCTATAGCCTTATTGAACTCTTCCAACTGATCCTCCATTCCTTTTCCCTCGTCAACTTATAGGAATATAATCGCCGCTTCATATACAATCGGTTAGCAAGAGACTTTGTCATGTATAGACTTTCAAGCTTTGTCCACACACCAGCCAGAGCGGTGGTTTCTTTTGCTACTTCTCTCGGCACCTTGTCACTCGCATACGGAATGATGGTACTATGAGCCTTCTCTCCGATTTCTATCATCTTCTCCTTCGAAATTGAAGGATCTCTTGCAGCATCGCTCTTGAGAGCTTCAGCCAATCCTTGTTGAACTAAGAGAGCTTTCATCTTAATCCTCCAAAGGCCAAAGTCATTTTTTCCAGAAAACTTTTCTGTCTCGAACTTGGTTGTCATCTTTCTGGCTTAAAATGGATCTTAGAACGATTCCCACAGACGGCGCTAATTGTTATGATTGAGAACTCACTCGGTTGTGTTTTGATAACTCACTCACACACACTCTTGTTAACTAGATAGTTAAATTTGTAATCAAAACATAAACACAAGAGATTTTACGTGCTTCGGCTATGCCTACTGCACGGGAGGGAATGGACTGATTTTCACTATGAACACAAGAAATGAAAAAACAAGTTACAGTAGTTGAGATAGGAGCAATGTTCTCTCCTTCTCGGTCTCTCTGTTCTCTTCTTCACACTCTCTCTATTATTCAAGATGCAGTCACACCTCACAACACTGATACATTCCTCATTTCCAGGGATGTGATATTCCATGAAACAATTTTTCCTTTTCAGTCATCTTCTCATGATCCTATTCCTCCTACTGAGTCATATAAAGTTCCTATAACTATACCTAATCCCATCTCTTCTATTGAGTCAGATCCCACATTTTCTCTCCCATCTTCCTCAAATATTCCTAATAATGCTCCTCGCAAAAGCACTAGATCTAGACAAACTCCAAATTATCTAAATGACTATGCTTGTGAACTTCATTCTTGTTCAAACAGTACTTCACAGCAACACCCTTCTTCTTCCTGTTCTGCAGCAAGGTCAGGTACAAATACTCACCATATTTCTAAATATCTTTCTTATTCTCTTCTTTCTACTAGCCACAAAGCCTTTTCCCTCTCTATTTCTGATACATATAAGCCTAAGACTTATGCTCAAGTAGCCCCTCATTCTCATTGGCAAGCTGCTATGAAGTCTGAAATTACTGCATTAGAAAATACTGGTACTTGGATCATCATTGATCTCCCTGCTGGAAAGGTCCCCATTGGTTGCAAGTGGGTTTATAAAGTAAAATTCAAAGCTGATGGTAGCATAGAAAGATACAAGGCAAGGCTGGTAGCTAAAGGATACACACAAAAGGAAGGAATAAACTATGAGGAAACATTCTCACCAGTTGCAAAACTCAGTACAATAAGAAGCATCATTGCTCTCTCTGCTTCAAAAGGCTGGTTCTTAGAGCAATTGGATGTTAATAACACATTCCTCTATGGAGACTTACATGAAGAAGTATATATGATTCCTCCTCCTGGCTACAGATCAGATAATCCAAAGAAAGTATGTAGATTACTTAAAAGCTTATATGGTTTAAAGCAGGCAAGCAGGCAATGGTTTTCCAAACTTTCTGAATCACTACTTTCCTATGGCTTTTCTCAGTCAAAATCTGATACTTCTCTATTTACAATTCATACTCCTGACCTCACACTAATCCTCCTTGTTTATGTTGATGACGTCATTATTGCTAGCAACAATCTGCATCAAGTTCAGAAAGTTAAACAGTTCCTTGATGAAGCCTTCAAAATCAAGGATCTTGGTCCTCTAAAGTTTTTCCTTGGTTTAGAAATTGCAAGAAATTCTACTGGTATATCCTTGTGTCAGAGAAAATACGTTCTGGACTTACTCAAAGAAGAAGGCTATACAGAGTGCAAGCCCTCCAAGTTCCCAATAGACAGCAAGCTAAAACTAAGTTCAACAGATGATCATTACTTAAGTGATCCTACCTCCTACCGCATGCTCATTGGGAAATTAATGTATCTAACAGTCACCAGACCAGAAATAAGTTTTGTTGTCCACAGCCTTGCTCAGTTCATGCACAAGCCTGGACTCTCTCATCTCAATGCTGCTCACCGCATTCTTAGATACCTAAAAGGTTCCATTGGTCAAGGATTGTTCTACTCTGCTACATCTCAGATTGTTCTAAAAGGATTCAGTGATTCAGATTGGGCTGCACGTGTTGCTACTAGAAGATCAATTACTGGTTATTGTATGTTTTTAGGAGACTCTCTAATCTCTTGGAAATCTAAGAAGCAAATTACTGTCTCTTGCAGCTCCACTGAAATAGAGTATAGAGCTTTAGCTGCAGCTACTTCTGAAGTTCTATGGCTCATGCAAATTTTCAAAGATTTTGGCTGCATTCTACCCGCCCCAACACTCTATACTGACAGCAAATCAGCCTAAGCTTTAGCTTCCAATCCAGTCCATCATGAGCGTACGAAGCATATTGAAATAGACTGTCACTACATTCGTGATTGCCTTTCTAATGGCAGGATTCATCTCCTCTATGTTCCAACTTCACACCAACCGGCTGACATCCTTACAAAGGCCCTTGGTGCAACACAATTTCGGTATCTCTTGTCCAAGCTGAGAATACACAATCTGTATTCTCACCTTGAGGGGGGCTCTTGTAATACTACAACCATGCATGCAATGCATGCAAAAGAAGATTCCTCTCAAGAAAAGCTACGTGGACTAACGAGCAAAGACAGTTGAAGACTCCATAACCAATCGGCTGAACTGTTACTGTTACATTAGTTAAAAGTTGGTTAAGTTAGTTGAGATTGTTGCAAAGTTTGTTTAGATATTTTGGCTTACTTAGTTATCAAGAAACGATCAGAAGAAATGTATATATATAGGTAGAAACGCTCCTCATTGAGATCAATTAATACAATCACAAATTTCACTTCTTGTTTCCAAACTTTGTTCTCTGTTTCTGTTTTCATTTCTCATGGCCGATTATGCCATAGCTTGAGTTTCTACACGGTCGCATTTAGTAAGTAATTCATTAAAGTCTCTTCCCTTTTGTTGGTCATTCCAATCGATCTTGAAATACGTCGCCGTTCTGCTATAGGTGTTTGTGTCTTAACTGGGTGTTTGAGAACCGGCAGTTAAGAACTGGATGCCATGAATATTAGTTTGCTCGACCGGCCAATTAAATTAGACCGGGCCTAGAAAAAATTGATTTGAGAAAAACAGAATTTAACGAGTCTGGATAGGCCTAGGTGTGACGGGCCAGCACGAATTTATCCAAAAGAAAATTCATGTGAATACCTACACGGAAAAAAACAAATTCATATCATATAAAATTCTTATAATAGATTTATGGGTTTTTGATGTTATGCCCCACTTCATAAAAAATATTTAGAGCCCCACTTCATAAATTTAGAACCCAAACTCTGTCTAGTGACTAATAAATTATTTGTTGACCAAAAAAAATTATTAACCTGGTCCCCAACAACCAACCAACACTACATATCGCGTGTGACCATCATATCATAGCGGTTTGGGTATACTATATTTGTGTATCTTTATGTATTTTACATATGAATATCTTTGTAGTGTGGTACACACAAAAGTATACAAATGTAATACATTCAAACTGTTGTGGATTATATGTAAGTTGATCCAGGCGAGTACGTGTAGAGCCTCCGAACTCTCAACACTACATATCCGTCCTAGGGTGTGACCATTATATCTAGGGGTGGCAAAGTAGCGGGATGGGCCCGCCCAGACCCGATCCATTGGGCTTTCAGTGATTTGTCGGGTCGGGTTAGGCCCATCCGAAATTCATTCGGGCCCAAATATCTTAAGCCCAGTCCAGCCCCGGGCTTTCGGGCGGACGGGCGGGCTTACCTCGAGTTTTTCAAATTTTTTATTTTAAAATAAAATTGAGAATCGAAAGTTGAAACGGAAACCAAGAAAAATATATTAAAGATAACTTTAATTGCAAATATGAGTCTTAATGTCTTATGATCAGTTGATAACAATTTGAATCTTCATTTGATAATTTTATCACTTCAACTTTTTCTTCATCTACATTTGAAGATTAAAAAAAATTGAAATATAAGTCAAAATGTTTGAATTTGAAGTAAGAAATAAGATATAAAATATCATTACCCCACTTTCAGATTAATTTCCATTTGATGATTAAGTTATTTATTAATATTATATATATATATATATATATATATATATATATAATTTCTAACCAACATTATTTTTTTTAAGAGAGAAATGGAATCATGCAGCGGAGAGGAACGGTGGTAGTGAATCATAAGACATTAAGACTAATATTTGCACTTAAAGTTATCTATGAGATATATATATGAGAAATTTATCTATGAGATATATATGATATATATATATATATATATATATATATATATATATATTGGGCTAATATTACAATTGATAACTTGTTAATTGCTATTGGGCTAATATTATCGGGCGAGTTTCGAGCGGGCTTTTTAAGGCCCGAGACCCCGGGCTTTTTTCGGAACCCTGAGCTTTTTTAGGCCCGAGCCCAATAAGCCCTATGGGCTCTCTGGGCGGGTTTTTTTAGGCCCGGATCCATTTCGGGCCTCTATTTTTTAAGCCCAACTCAACCTCGGGTTCGGGTAACCCGGGCCGGCCCATCGGGCCGGGCCCATTTTGCCAGCCCTAATTATATCATAGCGGTTTGGGTGTACTATATTTATATATCCTTATATATTTTATATACATATGAATATTCTTATAGTGTGGTACACGTAAAAGTACAGAAATGTAGTACATTCAAACTGTTGTGGATTATATGTAAGTTGATCCAGGCGAGTACGTGTAGAACCTCCGGACTCTCAAATTGTTATCTTTTTTTTCCTGAATTATCTGGATATTTATAATAATGCCCCTCTAAATTTGCATACTACCCTAAATAAATTGTCTCTCAAACTGTAAGCTCTAGCTGGATCCTCTTCCAAGTATAATCGTTTTTTGGATTTGGGTGTACGTAAGTACAACTACTCCATTGCTTTGTTCCCACGCGATCAACATGGTCACAAATTTTGTAGATACATGTATATTAATTTAATGTGGAACAAGCAACATACTACTATTTGAAAACAGATGATATAATCAAAGATAGTCCTTGGAGTTGGGTTTAGAATCACTATTATGAGTGTTCTTCACCCAAATTCCAACTATTTTAGGCATATTAAGCCCTTTTAATTTTTCGAAGATCCCATTTTATGTTCTAGGTCTTTAGAGGTACGTCATATATATGTTTGTATTCTGCAAGCAAGAAATTTTCATATTTCCCTTTTGTACAAAGTGCGTTTAATTTGTTTACATATTCATGTCTCGTATCATGTACATTCCATATACGGATATAATTATAATAGAAGATCTCGCGTACTCGGAGTATGAGTCGGTAGTCGACTTCATGTCGTTGGAAATGTAAGTTCTAGTAAAATGTTGGGAAAGAGACGTTTCCTTCTGCAGGAGACACAAGTCCCACAACCGGCTTTTTGGCCGGTCGAAGCCTACGCCATTGAATATGACAAAATTCTTATTGTATGCATGAATCCTCTGCATTAAATCTTGCTCTATAATATGATCTGGACAACCTTATTATTGTAGGGGTGAATTTCTCCCCCTATTTAATGTTGTATTACTCTCAATAATCTTCGACAGCAACCTCTTCAAGGTTTCTGCCGACAACGATCCACGCGTCCTTCTCCCATTGGACGTCTTCTTGCTGAGCTGGCAAAGAACAATTTTCAGCATAATGGGTATAAATAAATAGATCTAATTTTAATGTCGGAATTGGAATTGAATCGAACCCTCGTAGTCCATGTATTTGTCTCTTTGATCAGTTCATGTGGGCTACACATATCTGATTAGTGTTGCCTGCCAATGATAGGATGCCACGTGTGCGTGAGAGCCTTGCGTTCACGTGTGACGCGTCTAATAATTGCACTATGGGGCCCGGTTGACGGAAAACTGGGTTAGCCGAGTGGATGGATATATGTAGGCTTGGAGCCAACACGCCATTGGATTTAATCGGAGGGAACCGGAGGTAGAAAACAGGAGCATTTATTAGTGGATTTTGACATTGAGTGTGGAAGGGGGCTGCACGAATGGACCACTTGGGCCGGGCTGGATTTGGGCCCGGTTTAGTTTGATTTAATTGCATTTAAGAAGATTTTAGATTTGTAAAAAAGATTCGGACATGACTTGAAAAGGAATATGAAAATGATAGTTCTATATTAAGCATGGTAAGACTATGTGAAGAAAGAAGTTACAATGTTCATAAATTGATAAATATATTATATATGGGGAACACATATTGAAAATAATACTGAACAAAACAATGTTGGCTGTAAAATTGGACTCGGTGTTCTGGGGGAGCGGTTTCCTATCCCAAATTCTATGCCGCGTTGTTGTCCCACGTCTATAAACATCTACAAGTTTATTATCATTTTGTTAAATCAAAATTAACCACATATGTGTTTACAAGCAATTTTGTTGTGGAATAGCATTGATATACGAGATCTAGGACAAGTGATCCCCTCCCGTGTTTTAAAAACGCAAGCTTAATTTTATCACAAGGGGCGGGTTATGACATTTTTATATTCCAACCCAAAAACTCAAAGCAAAGATTATAATTTAAGCAAACAAATTAAATCAAAAAATAATATTGTTTCAATATCGGCCCCTGACATTAAGTCTGACATTTTATTCAATGATATTCTATCATACCATTACTCTTACTTTTATATTTACTAGTCAGCCACAACTAGCACTAGGCCAGGCTGCCCAATTTCCACATTGTTATAATGTCCAATACTTCATAAATAAAATCAATTTCTCCATTTTTCATGAATTTCTAGGTACATTTGACAATAGCACATAATCGAAATAACATAAATTTCATGCTCGCAAATTTGAACATGAAAAAAAAAAAAATCTCACAAGATTTTATTGTATTAAAATGAAATATTAGTATACAATTTCAAAAAAAGCAGCTAAAAATGCAATGGCAACCCATTCAGTGAGCTGTATTGATGGGGTGCATGTGGGGAACCCTTCTGAAACCAGATGCGCCTTCTCTGAGCTTCTCTCTGTCTTGCTCTCTTTCTCTCTCTTCATTTCTATCTGTGTGTGAGAGAGAGAGGGGGGAGGCAGCCGGGTCTACATTTGTGTGCGTGCGTGTGCGCTGATTAATACTAATATTTAGGTAAATAAAGAAAATGAAAACTGGCAGAATAATTGAGTTGAAATGTGAAGAGACAAAATCCTAGGAGCAAGTTGCTGGTCATGTTATCTATCTGATTCTAATCTTACACTAATTTGTATTTTCCTAACAAAGTCTCCAAATCATTGCCACTACTCATCACCTTCAATTCTACTATGATGTTTCATTAATTCCTAAAAAAACTTATCTCTCAAGATTTGTCTGATTTTCTTGGTTCAAATAATACACTTTAATTAATTACTCCTAGCTAGTTCAATATTATACATAAATATAACTTACAAAGTCAAGAAGTATGGTGATCAACGCTCATATCTCAATCTGGAATAATTAAATTCTAGTATTACTTAATTTTGACAACAAAATTAAATTGCTATGATTAAACTATGATTACTGGAAATCTTTGAAGGGGCTGCACAAAAGGTAACTTAAATTAATCTTATATTCTTCACTGCAGTTGTGTGAATCTTTACAGAGCGCATGGCTAAGCAGCAGCAGCCAAAAAGGAAGCACAGAGCTTTCTCCCACTTCATTTTAATATTTCAAGCAAGTACTTTATATAATCTGTTAATTACCTTCAAAAAGTCTCTCTCTCTCTCTCTCTCTCTCTCTCTCTCTCTAAAATCTCATGCTAGCTCCTGATCTGCAGAATTCACTTCTTACCGCCCCACTAACCGAGCAGAAAGTCTTATCTTTTTTCAAACCCCCATTCACATCTTCTGTGAAAAATGTCATGTTTTTTTGAAAAAATAATGTCATTATTAATTCCTATTAAATTCTTCATTCACATAACATGTTTCCAAGTACTGCTCAGTTTTTTCTGCTATTTATATTAAAAGTATGAACCCACTTTTCATTCCTTCTATATAAACATATCTTCCGATCCATTCAACATTTCATAACTAATTTGTACACTTAAGGTATGTATATATCTTTGTAAAGAATTAAATGAACTATTTTTCTCCAAAAATGATTTAATCTTTATCTCTAAACGATTCTTTTTCCCTTCTTTCAGTTGAAAATTTACTGTTATTTTGGATTTATCTTCTTTGTAAGCTATCAAGCAGTTACATGAATTTCAGCTTCTGTCTCGGAATTGGAGATTCGGACAAAATTTTGCAGCTGAGACTGACGTTAGCAATCCCCTCTTTTTTCTTGAAGGTTTTCTGGAATTTATAAGCTAAAAGGTGGTTGAAGATTCTTTAATTCTTCGATATAATCGACTTGAATTCATACTGTTCTTGAACAAGGTTAGCCTTTTCTCTTTTTTTTTTTTTTTTGATTTTTTTTTGTAATTTGCTTCCTCAAATGTCCTAATTGTTCTTATTTTTCCAGTATAGAGAAGAATCAAATGGATAATCTTGATTGGAGCAGTGAGTTTGAACAAAGCATGATCCCGAACGGCGCCGTTTCATACTTCAGTAACAAGATTCAGACAACTTCTCAGCCGATTCAGACAACTGAGTTACTCTCCAATTTCTTCCCACAATGGAATTCAAGATCAGGATCTGGCGGCGGTTGGGGCGTCGCCGTCAATGCAGGACCATTCACTGATTGCAGTAGGCCTTCCGCATTGAATCCCATTAATCCTCCTCCACAAATTCTTGATTCTGGGCTTTCAACCGTGGCCAAGAACTCTAATGTTCTTGATCAGCATACGACGAATACGGCGTCGTTCGAGTCCCTCGATTGCTTGCTGTCTGCTTCCACCGATACAACCACCACTTCAGCCGATCAAGATGATGGGATTTCCCTCATCTTCTCCGACTGCAAGAATTTATGGAATTTCTCCAATTCTTCATCTTTGTCCGAAATCAACAAACCCATAAAATTTGCAGAGAATATTCCTCAAGATTCTAAAGAAATCATTAATGGGTCAAGATCTTCATGTTCTAACGGAAACAAGAGAAGGACAGGAGGAGAAATTATCGACCAAATCGGATCATCAAAGCAACAAAATCTTGATTTTCAGTCTAATTATTCTACGGAATCGAAGAAGCCCAGATTGGAAAAGCATCTGATTTCATCATCAAACATCAATTTCCAACAGCCCAGCTCGTCGGCGTCGTCGGCCGACGAGCCGGACGCGGAGGCGATAGCTCAGATGAAGGAGATAATCTACCGGGCGGCGGCGTTTAGGCCGGTGAACTTCGGGGAGGAGGCGGCGGAGAAGCCCAAGAGGAAGAACGTGAGGATATCGAACGATCCGCAGACGGTGGCGGCGAGGCAGAGGAGAGAGAGGATTAGTGAGAGAATTAGGGTTTTGCAGAAACTGGTTCCCGGAGGAAGCAAGATGGACACAGCATCAATGCTTGATGAAGCAGCAAATTATCTCAAATTCCTTAGATCGCAGATCAAAGCTCTTGAAGCATTTGGGCAAAAGAATCTTGATCCAACGGTCAATAATTTTCCAGCAAATGCAAGCCTTGCATTTTCGCCGTTTCTTAACTACTCATTTGCCATGCAGCAACCCCAGTTTCAGATTCATAATCATAATCCCAGAAGTTGAGAAAAAAAAAAAATATTATTAGGGACTAAAAATAGTTCCTATTTTTCTTTTTCTTAATTAAGTATTATGATTTTCTAATTTTCTGATCTAGAGATGAGTGTATTTGACATGATAAATTGGTATATTGACCCTTTATGATTTTGTAATGATGTGCATCATGATTAGATGATGATGTTAAGATGCATTTGAACTGCTCAAAAGTTTTAGAATCATAATTATGAAGTCATCATTAATAATATTGCCTTTTCTCTTTGACATTTAAATAAAACCTCTTTAATCATGAGTATAATCATGACACCCACAATGCAAGAACCCAGAAATGCATTCCAAACATTAATTAATCATTTTGCTACTTTACTCCATCTTTCGGTTTCGAGCCGAACTTTTTGATCTCTAATAATGTTTATAAAAATGTGAAAATTTCGATTTTATGCAATGTGGTCTTCTTTGATTTTGGTTCTATAATATGGCTAAGTTCATTTTTGGTCATATGGTGTGAATAATTATTTGACTTATATCTTTCGATAGATCACTACAAGAAATTCACCGTACACCGACGGAAAATTCCGTCGGTAAACCGCGAAATTCCGTCGGTAAAAAAATTACCGACGGAATACCGACGGAATAAATGCGTCGGGTCAGGCTTTGTCGGTAAATATTACCGACGGAATATTCCGTCGGTAATATTTACCGACGGATTGCCGACGGAAATAAACCGTCGGGAGATTGTCGCCGGATATTCTGTCGCAGAGGAGGAGGAAATTTAAAATAATTTTTAAATAATTTTTTTCTTTACCGACGGAATTTTCCGTCGGTAAATTTAAAATAATTTTTAAATAAATTTTTTGTTTTTATTTACCGACGTCGGTAATGTTAATATAATTTTTTAAATAAATTTTAAGTTTTTTTTACCGACGGAAATATCCGTCGGTAAATTTAAAATAATTTTGTAATATTTTTTTTGGTTTATTTACCGACGAAAATATCCGTCGGTAAAACGTCGGTAGATTTTTTTTTTTAGATATAAATTTTTTTGTTTTTTTGTACCCAGTTATCGACAACCTGCAATTTTTAACCAACCAACACATCACATATATTTAACCAACCAACGCATCACATATAACGATTCAAATCAACTCAAAAAGCAAACCGAAATATAAATATATAAATCCTAAAATCCAAATATTCAGTATATATACATAAACCATAAATAAATAAATCATAAAGAGGTGGGAGGAGGGGACTGATCAGCGCTGTCGTCCGGAGACCTGTCGTCGGCTAGAGGAGCCCATCATCTCCATAAGCTGGGTCATCTGCGCATTCATATATGCGACTGCGCCTCGAGGCTCCTCCCTAGCCGCCGACTCCTCCTCCGGTCGGCGCATGATCTCGGCATTGCTGCGGGATGGCCCAAGTGAGGAAGTAGAAGAGCGGTGGCGGCGTTGATGTAGCCGCTCCCTTCCTCGCCGAAACCGTAGAGCCGCCGCTTCTTGTCCCGAACCCCTTCCAAACGCAGATAAATCGCGTTTTTATCCGCGTGGGGGCCTTCTTCAAGCACAAATCCGCTCCACCTCCGCCTATTACAATATAAAAAAGAAATTAGTCAAACTCAGAATTGTAGAATAATATTCTATATTGTAATTGTGTGCTTACATGAAGTCTCGCCGCCTTCATGTTGGAGAAGTCTCCACCTTTGTAATGAAGACTCTGGAAAGTGTCAAAGGCGGTGGACTCTAAGGAGCATCCCCTCTGAGAAGCCTATTGATAACATGCATAAACAAAATTATGTCAAAACACAAAGACATAAGAAGCTAAAAAACATATAAAATGAGACTTACCGTAGACTGTGAGTACTGCATGGCTGACCGGGACCCTCCTTTGTGCTTGCTCATCCCGGCGCCCGGCTCGGGCTCGACTCGCGGCACCGGGAAGCGATCTCGACTCTCGGAGCACCTCGGCCGCATCCAAGTACTCGTTGAGGGCCGCCCACCTCTCTCGTGTTGATGTAGTCCGGTTTTTGAGGGCGGCCCATCTTCATTTCGTAGTGCCGGTCCGAACCTCTTGGATGCCCTCTTCGCCACATGTGGTGGATCGCTCTGGTCCCGGCCAGCGAGCCGGGGAAAGTGCTTCGCAATTTACATGTTTATACATGTTAGATATATATAAATAAATGCTAAATTATAAGATTGTAAACTTGAAAGAAAAACTAACCTTAAATTCTTCAAAATACTGCTCCTTAATTTCAGGAGGAGTCAGCTTCCAAGTGAACCCAGTCGGGTTATTGATCTTTTTAAAACAATCAACGATTGTCGAGGCCAATCCAGATGGCTCAAGCAATCGCCTATTATTGAAAATTGGTTAATCCAAGTGAAATTTGATATATTTAAAATTAATAAAAGCAATTATTACATACCCCTCAGGTGAAATCTCGAAACATCGGCGGCTATCCACCGAGTAAGAGTCGGTAGAACCCTGATGGGGTCCACCCGACTCAGGGGGACTGCCCCCATAGCCAGATGTCGATGGGGGTCCTCCACGCCCAGCAGGAGCTGATACAGTCCTGCCACGACCTCTGGGAGGCGCCATGTACCGAAAACAAAGAATAATCATTAATCGTTTTTGGCCAAAAAAAATAAAATAAAATTCTTTTAAAACACTGTAAGGTGTACTAGTCATCACTAAATTCCTCATCTTCGATGTCGAACATGTTCTTCTTCATCATCATCTCCTTCGTCAAAATCTTCCTCATCGAGTTCTATTGTTTGACGTGGATGAGATAATGTTATATCAGGTTCTACTGTCGCGTGGTTACAGGAAAGTAGTACATTTTCTTAGCGGCCACTAATTTTTTCTTCCCTTTCCTACTAGATTTCGGACTGTAGTCTAAATATCGCGAGGTACCGCAAAACTTACAACTCTCCAGTTCATTATCTTCACGCCAATAGATCATGCACGAATTTGGACAACAGTGAATCTTCTCTACCGGCAACCCCATGCCACTAAGCAATCTCTTAGACTCGCTGAAGTTATTAGGAATCAAATTTCCTTGGGGAAGCATATCCTTAATCATTTGACTCATCCTGTCATAGCCCCTTTGCGACATATGATTCTCAGCCTTCAAGTTCATCATCTGAACTGCTGCAGACAATTGTGAGTAGGTCTCACAACCAGGCCACAACTCCGTGTCGACTGCCTGCAACATTTCATAGATCTTGTTTGCTTCATTATTTGGTGACTCCTCAATATCCGCATCATTATAATTTGGCCCAGCATGATCCATTACCATCCTTTGATAGGAGGTCGACGTGTCATTTTGTACATTTCTCGTAGCTTGTTCATTTAGGGTTACGTGTTTCTCCCCATGAGATGACCAAACTTTATAATTTTTAACGAATCCCTTCATATAAACGTGCTCTCTTACAACTTGTGTAGTCAAAAACACCTTATTCTTACAATTTTTACACGGACATCTAATTTTTTCCCCGTCCATATAATTTGCCTGGCTACTTGCCCAATCAATGAAAGCCTCAATGCCATGAGGATTCAATGAACCGTCTATTGTCCACCGTGTATACATCCACGAACGACTCATTAGCTCAAATCCTGATTGTACGAATGGAGAAACAAGTTGATTATCAAGAGAAGTTCGACCTTGGTATGTCTTTAGTGAGAAAAAATTGTCTGAAATTTGTTGTCATTTGACTCTTATAATCAATCAACTAATCAGTGCTATTTAAATAAGATTGTTTAGTTGAAATTTTATTATGGATTGTCAAGTGTAGGAACTAACAGTTGATTTTTTATGTAAGAAGAAGAAATAGGACATTAAATTTCAATTCTTATATCTTTATGCAAAAGGGATCCAAAATTAAATAAGTAAGATGAAGGGTATTAGTTCTTAGGTTCTCATCATATCAATCTCCTAATTTAACATTCTTATACTTAAACAATCAAAACAAACAATCTGCGAAACATAGTTAGAGAAGTTGAGCTACTGAAAAACACCAAAACAAGAGCTAGAACGTGACATAAATTAGCCACCAAAATGAATACAAAAATTAGCTCAACAGTTTGCGTTAAAATATCAGCCAGTTAGTTTGAGGATTGTTTGGGTAAGCTAGGCGACAGTGCTAAAGTTTTTCAAGCTGTTTGTGGCGTATAACTGTGTTTGTATTCCTCTTTCAACCAATTACGTAATGATGAAGAAAATCTTTGGGATGTTATTCTAAATTGGATTTGTTTGGACCTATGAAAATATTTTACTGATCGTTATATATTTATAAATTGGTGTGCTTATAACAAAATAACTTTCTAACACATAACAAAAGAACTTAACACGCTAAGCTAATTTAAACAAAATACTCAAATCCTAGTAATAGCTAAAAAGGAAAAACCCAAATGCATATTATACTATATCAAACGAAGTATAGTCATAACCAAATTCATATTAAGATATATGGTTCGTATGACCATGATTCCTGACACAAGTATCAAACGAAGTAGCAAAGATTCCAATGCAATATGCATATCATAAGTCCTGTAATCATTAGATAGAAATCAACGGATAATATTCCTCCAGTTCGAAGCAATCACATTATGATAGAATAATGTAACACGCAATTATGAAAGTTACTTACAATATGCAAGAAATTAGAATCACATTTATCATAATTATGAATTAAAACAAGAAAATCCATCCAATTGCTATCTTTAATTGTCTAAAGCTTATCTCTAATCTCAAAGCTTTACTCAAATGACAACAAGCCACATTATTAAACAAATTTCATTATTGTGCAACGTATTAAGCATTTTTGAACAAAGAATTAAGCATCACAAAAGTAGTAGGGTAACTCGGAGAGAGAGGGGCTTCGGCGAGCTATGCGGCGGCGGCCGGCGACCGGCGAGCGATTGGCGGAAGCGGCGAGCGACCGGCGGCGGCGACGAGCGACAAACGGCGGACGAAGCGACTCCACCGGGCGGCGGCGACGGACGGCGGCTCCACCGGGCGGCGGCGACGGACGGCGGATCCATGGCGGCGGCGACGAGCGAGGGAGAAGACTGCGTTGTTCAGTTCTGTTCTGCTCCCCCGCCCGTAAATTAATCTAGGGTTTACCGACGGATTTACCGACGGATAAATCCGTCGGTAAATTATAAAAGATTTTTAATCAATTTAAATTAAAAATTCATTTAAAATAAATCAAAATAAATTTACCGACGGAATATTCCGTCGGTAAACATTTTTAAATTTAAAAAATGATTTTCTCAAAAAATAAATTATAGTTTCGATTGAAATAAATCAAAATATATATTTTACCGACGGATTAAGTATAGTTTCGATTTAAATAAATCAAAATATATATTTTACCGACGGAATATTCCGTCGGTAATAAAAAAAAAATAATTGGCACAATTGAAATTTGGCGACGGAATATTCCGTCGGTAAAAATAGCGACGGCTTTTTGCCGTCGGTATTCCGTCGGTAAGTTTAACAGTCATATTCCGTCGGTATTCCGTCGGTAAGCCGACCCGTGTTTGTGTTCCGTCGGTAAATCCGTCGGTAAATTTGATAATTTTTGTAGTGGATAGTGTACTCACTCGACCCTTTTTTCGATCGTCTGCTCTTTATGTGCCTATTGTTGTGTTGTCGGTGACATGGAAAGCGAACAAATTACCAATAAACTAGGTTGTGTAAAAAGGGTGTGGAGGTATATTTTTAAAAGTTACATGACCAAAAACAGAACGTGATCATCATAAACACGAACGGAGTCCGTTAGTCCAATATTTTCTCTTATAGAAATGTAAAGTTGAAATGCAATTTCTAACATGGTAGTAATTATAACTCACTAGATTTTTTTGTAATTTTTATTTTTTTTATCAAACACCCTGAACGGGTGGGAGGTTAGGCAGACCCCCAACCTGTCTATATCAAAAAATATGTATGTACATCGTCTGGTGGTGAAGCATCAAAAGAGGATACTTCCATCCACCCCCAAAAAATAGAGATCATCGTGCGTAATAGGCCTAACAGGTGGCCAATCAAAAGAGAGAAAGTAAAGGAAGACCAAACATCCATCATGAAATGAGCAAAATCTAGTAGTGTAACATCTAGCTGGGTCGAATCCTGAAGCTGGGGTAGCCAAGCTGATCCATGCGAATCAAGCCAAGGAGATATCTGGGCGCCGAGGCCTCGTTAAAGATGAGTAACTCAGAGGATGTGAGACCTCGGCGTGCAAGGAAGTCGACAGGCTTGTTTCCCTCTCTGAAGATGTGAGAGAAACGAACCTGTCGAGTGCTGAGAAGCTGTCTGATGAGAGTGAGAGAGTGCCGAGTCGCCGCTGCGCCATGTCTGTCTGAAGAAAGGAGTGTGAGAACAGCAGAGGCGTCCATCTCCACCCAAATAGGAGAAGAGAGCTGTGCTGCAAGGCGGAGACCCTGTAGTAGGGCTAGGAGCTCCGCCTCAAAGCTGGAGGAAGCTCGAAGGGGGAGACAGAATGCCTGGACGAGCCGTCCGGTGTGATCCCGAAGTAGTCCGCCGCCTGCTGCCTGGGTCGAGCTCACCATGAAGGAACCATCCGTGTTGAGTTTCACCCAAGGAGAAGAGGGTGGAACCCAACACACAGGAGAAGAACGGAGAGGACGAGCCACCGTGGGTGAGGGTGGCAAGAAGTGTAGCTGAGAAGAAGATCCTGCCCATTGTGCCGGCTGAAGGAGCCCGGCAGCAAAGAGCACCTGTAGATAATGACTAACCTGCCAAATCACGTGAGAAATACGAAACGAAATGCAGCGATGTTTGCTGCCATTTCGCTCCGTCCAAATAAACCAGAAAATCAAACAAGCAGTCAGAAAAGAAATATGATTGGCGGGAGCCCTCGAAAAGGATTAAATTAGAGTCGAGGTAGGAAAGTGATAACAACTTTATGCAATTAGGTCAAGTACTTTAAGATTGATATCTTAATGGGGTGTTTTGTACTTAAGTGCCACATTATCTCGGAGATGCTAATGAAGGAGTTTGTCTGTTTTTGAAATAAAAAATTAGAAAACATTCTCTTAATAGTAGTGCATTATTAGTCAGTGGTCCTGTCTCCTTGATTCAATCCAAGGCGTGGCCTTTGAAACTCACCCTTCACAGAGCAAGAACCTTAATGCTAAGCACATGTTTTATTCTTCTTTTTTGGCATTTTTTAAGGTGGTCTATTTGGACTCATCTCCCCCCAACTTACACGTGCATACGTCAGCTGTTGGTCACTCTACAGAATTTTGCGGGCACTGGATCATTAATTAGATCACGATTGAACGAAAATTAAGAGCACTAAGCGTCATTTGTTCATTTTTTTCAATGGAAAAATTAGATTGGACTAGAATAAAAAAACATGTATTAATACAAAGAAAAAAAGGTGCAAATCAATAAATGCTTAGATTCTTGGTATTCTTGATGCAGTTGGGATTCTCTATTCCACAATCTTGTATCTCATTAGGGTCCCACTAACATACGGATTTATAGTTGAAAGTAGTAGTGTAACATGAATGAGACATGAGAATATGGAACAGATGATCCTTTGGATTCCTAATGAGCATTGCGAAAATATAGATCAAGATCAGCGAGTCTTAATTAGATCGACTAAGAAGTATTCCCTATGTCCCACTTGACTTGTCTTGTATTCTTTTCCGGATCGTCCCACCTGACTTGTTTCGTTTCCTAAAAAGGAAAATAATTACTTAACAAACACCCACTTTCTATACACAATCATACACTCATCTACACATAACCACCCACTTACTAAAATATCCATGCCGAAACCAAACAAGACAAGTCGGCTAGGACGGAGGGAGTATATTTTGACTTCAATTTTCATAGTCTAGCCTTCGGCCCAATAGAAGCCCGTCTAGTTCGAGGTGTTTGAGAAAGCTGAATTCACCCTTAATCCCTTACCCTACCAAAGATATATTATATGTATATGACTAGATTGTGATTTTCATTTTTACGGTCACTATCTAATTGCCAACTCACATGATTCACTGCCCTATTTGAAGCGTATACCTTGCAAATTCATTCAATCAAGTTCCATTTAACCACCAATATTGTAACCTAAATCAACAAAGACTGAAAGAACAGAGCAAAAAATGATGTGCATTCCCAATAGAACTTTGTACCTACTAATCTCACAAGAATTACACCATATACATACATACTTTGCCTTCACACTTCCCTTATTAGTCAATCAATTCTCACTCAAGCTTCCATGCATATAGAAAAAGGCAAGTATCCGCAGCCTTGGAGTAGCTCCTCGTCGAGTAGTACTTGCTCTGCCCGCTGCACTCGCTCCCCTGATACTGCGTCTCGTCGTCTCCATCGCTATCCGCATCCCCTCCGAAGGGCTTAAAGATGAACGAGCCATGGCCGGAGCCGCGAGGACTGAACAGCCATGCATGGACGTCCCAGAAAACTTCAACCGCCTGCTCTTTCACAAGCACTGTCTGATTCCCCCTGAATTTCCACTGCAAATTCCTTATGTGTATCACCACAATCCCATCCACGCTAATCCGCATCTCCGGATCCTTCTCCCCGCTTGGGCCCTCCACAACGATATCATGATGCCGACTTTCACTCTCGTCGAACTTCATCCTCGTGGCGAATGATTTCTTCCCGAAGACATGCTCCTCCTTGTAGAACAGCACGGCCTCCACTAACGGAGGCCGTGCTTTAGTCTTCTTGTAAGCCTTCTTCTTCATGTCTCCCACCATTAACACAACTTCTTCATCCGAAACTAAGGTGATGTAGAAGTCTTTAGCGGGCTCCGGGCCAGAGAATTTGGCTGATCGGAAGTCGTAATAGGCTTCTAGAAGATTCCCATCGACCATGAGCGTCTTGTACCCCTTCCTAGCCCAGAATTGCCAGGGTTTAAGCTCGATCTTGCACGTGCAAACTCGGCCGCGATCCATGCTCTCCACGGAGATGCAGAGTGAGTAAACCATGGCATTCTTGCTCCACGTGACTGTCACGTTTCGCCAGTAGCCGGCGATGTGTGTCTGATACACGAAACTCACCGAGTTTTTGTGATCGTTTGGTTGCTTCTCGGCCGGAGACTGCTGCGGAGATGACATAGAATGCGACCTCGAGGAACGAATGCTAGCCATTCTTGATTTTTTTTTCTTTCTTTCCCACGTATGATGAATGAAAAGTAACAACCTTGATCAAATCTTCAATGCGAAGAGTCGAAAGACTGAAATTTTTGGATAAATTCTCTTGCTTATTGCATCATCAAGAGGCTAGGATGATTCCTTTTTCGTTTGGGCATTCCCACAAACAGTTGGCGTACATGTTTGCCTCAGAGGTTCTTGATTTGGTCTGGATTAGATGAAAGAATTTTGGTCTGTTGGAATGCAATGAGTTTGTTGTAAACAAGAAACTCCTAGAATTCCAACAGGTTGATAGCAATTTAGGAATTTTTCATGGAAATTCTTTTCTGGGATTTCCTATTTTGTCTTTGTCCGGAAAAAGTTAAGAATTCGGACTCAATTTGTGGATTATACTTCAGTATTGTTAGGGAAGAGGTTTTCCTCAAATGTAGGAGGCTAAATTGAGATTAATTGCAGCTTAAGCCCTTTTGGTTTTACTTAGCGGCAAATCACACCTATGATGTCAAAAGTTTTACCAAGTCTCTTATAGTATACAAAGAGATTATTATTTATATCTCGATAGTTTCACATAGGTGTAAATTCCTTCTTATAATTTTACATATGTGTATCGAGCTTTCTTAAGAGGTGCAGTCTATCCCCTTAACTCAAACATGGTAATATACAGTTATCTAGTAGTTTAAAAGATTCTATCTTAATATTTCTGATATACTCTTAATATATGTATTATGTGTGTTAAAGTATTTTTATCTTTACAAGCTGAAAATCAGAAGAAATAACATGCTTGGAGTATTGTGCAAGGTAATAGAAATCATGTGTATTACACATTCTTAAACCAGAGAAAGGTAATTAGACTTTTTCAAAATCAAAATGGGGTAAATTGCACCTAGCTTACTACTCCCTTCGTCCACTCCAAGTGTCATATTCCCTCCATTCCACTTCATTAGTTCACTTTCTTTTCGGTACGGAGATTAAGAAAGTTGTTTGTTATGTGTAAAATAGATAAAGTAGTGTGGTCCACTTGAATATATTAGAGTATTATTTTAAGTTAAAAAGGGAAAGTGGGCTAATAGAGTGGAACGTCCCAAAAAGGAAAAGTAGACTAATGGAGTGAAACAGATGGAGTTTTCTTTTCAGCACGAAAATTAAGAAAGTTGGTGGTTGTGTATAGAGGAACAATAAAGTGGTGGGACATACTAATTTATATAGAGTATTGGTTCACTAAAAAATGGAAGTGGACAATTGAAGTAGAACAGCTCGAAAATGAATACTTGACAATTGGAGTGAGACGGGGGGAGTAAATTGGAATGGAAAACTTGATCGACTTTATAATACTCTGGACATATTTAATCGATTTTATTACTCTCTCTGTCCCATTATAATGTATTTGTTCAATATTTCATTTTCGAATTGTTATATTTCACTTATCCAATTTCTAAATAAAGAAATGAGTCTCACGCTGTTAACAACTCAAATTAACTATAAATAATTAAATGATTATTATATGGATTTCACACTTGTACCACACAAATCAAATATAAAAAATTAATTAATTATATCAAGTTGTCTAAATAATTGTGCCGAAAAGAAAGTGAACAAATGCAATGAGACAAAGATAGTAATATTTTATAAAAGTATATAATTAAATACAATCTCATACTTTATAATTTTCCTCCAATTTCCTATAAATTTTTTAAGAACATTATGATATAATACTCCATCCGTTCCAAAATTCTTGTTCACTTTACTTTTTACACAATTTTGAAGGAGAGTTCTTAGTTGTATGTAGAATGATGTAAAATTATAGGTCCTATAAAAAATTATGTATAATAATTTATTAAAAATAGAAAAATGAATAAAATTTAGGAGACAATCAAATAAAATAGTGAATAAGAATTTTAGGATGGAGGAGTATGGCATCGAAGAAATAAATTACAGCCGTTATTTACGTGAGTAATAAACTCACTCTTTTAGGCCTAATGTTAGTTTACCCATGTCTCTCGGGGTCAAATCGGAATAAATTATTTTCTCTCTTTCCTCAAATCTTCGCTGTCGTTTACCTTTCTAGTAGACACAAATTTTGAGCTTTTACATTTCAGTACAATCAAATTTAACGGCACAGCCATGGCAACAACACCGACGATTCCGCCGGCAGATGGAGGCGTGCCGCCGCCAAACATGGCGGCGCCACCGCCTCCGGGAACAGACATGACGGGTATCTGTTTTCGCGATCAGCTGTGGCTCAATACATATCCACTTGACCGAAACCTAGTTTTCGATTACTTCGCCCTCTCTCCGTTCTACGATTACACTTGCAATAATGAGCAGCTGCGCGTCCGCGCTATTCACCCGCTCGACCTCTCTCACCTCTCGTAAGTGCGACATTTTATTTACACAAGTAGATATTAATATCTGCCAATTTTGAATTCTGATTTCAAATTTAAAGCGATTGGGAAAATTAGGATTGAAATAGTTTGATTGGGGTTGCATTTAGAGTTTTAAGTTGAAACGATGTTTTTGTAGCATAAATTCCAGGGTTAGTATTGATGAACATTATTATTTGTATTTGTATGTAGACAAACACAGAAACAAGCAATGAGAGAATAATTTATCAATTGATAGAGTGAATTAGTCGCAGCATGATGTTTTTATTGGGTAATTTGCCTAAGTTATAAATTCAAGAGCTTTTTGTCTGTCTGATATGTAGCTCAGTAGTTAAAACTTAGAAGTGGTGAAAGATGAGGTTGGAGTTAGTATTGTACATTTATGTTTGATGTAATTAATGAAGTATTTTCTGTGTGAAGGAAGATGACAGGAATGGAGTTTATGTTGAGTGAAGTTTTGGAGCCTCATTTGTTTGTTTTTAGAAAACAAAAGAGGGATGGACCTGAGAAAGTGACGCCTATGCTGACTTACTATATATTGGATGGATCAATATACCAGGCACCTCAGCTTTGCACCGTATTTGCTTCCCGAGTTGTTAGTATTCCTTCTTCTATTATGTATTCTCTGAACTGTATGATATTTTTGGATCATTTGTAGTCTAGGATTTTGGATAATTTTTCGCAGTGGCATTTTCTGCAAGCTCATATGTTGTTGGGTTACACTAAATCTTAGTCCCATTCACTATTTTTTCTCTTCAAACTCCTCTGGATGTCACAATTCATCTTTTTCCCCTTAATCTTGACATACTGTTGTGCAATTTTGAGGTTTAAAGATCACAGAGTAGGAAGAAAGTGGATATCCTTTATTATTTGGTAATAGAGCTCTTTGCAGGGGCTGTGATGGTGATCCTGCAACCTTTTTTTTGTTGCTGTCTAATATTTAATTAAAATGTAGTTTGATAAATTATGTAGACTTAAAGCTCAGTATGTCGGCGTTGATTCTAATTCTAACAAATATATCAGTAATACTGATGCATAATTTATTTTCTGCTATTGTTGAACAGTTTGATGTTCCAATTCTATTAATTTTTGGATCAGATTACTATCTTCTTGCGTAGCATTGAGATGATATGTAGTTGTGTGTTTATTGTTAGACTTTCAGGTTTTGCCTTGTCTAATAATGAGCTTATCTTCTCCCAGGGGCGTGCACTCTACCATATATCAAAGGCTTTCAATTCTGCAGCATCAAAATTGGAGAAAATTGGATACGGTATATTCCAATTTCAATTTATACGAAAAGGGATGCAGTAATAACTAAAAAACTAAAAAAAATACAGCATGTTCAAATGAATGCACTCTCATTCTTTCTTGTATCTTTGTACATCGTTTACTACTTCCCGTTTGATTTGCATATGGCCTGACCCAGAAAACAAACACTTTTAGACACATTACCGCAGAATCTCTCACCAGATATGATCAGAAGCAGTAAAATTGATACTTGTTAGAGAGACTGCATAAAAATCTGTTATATATTAACCTGTAGGCCCTCCAATTTGTTTAAAGCTCAAGATTTCATATGAAAATAGAGCTCACTAACTCAACTCTAACTTTTGGTTGCTCCTCCATGTTGTCCAACATTCACTTGTGCCTTTTCCTCGACACAGTTGATCCTGAAAATGAGAGTGCAAGCACTGAACCAAAAGCTGCTAAAGAGACCATTGATTTCATGGAACTTAAGCGTGTAGATAATATTCTTGCTTCACTGCAGCGCAAGGTAGATCACATTCTTGCTTTACTGAATTTAATTCCATCATTTATTCTGTATCAGCATGTTAAGCTTTTGTAATTTGTAAAGAAGATTTTAAGGACTGGTGAAGAAGGAAACTCATGCTGTAGAACAGATGATATGAAATCTTGCATGTAATCTCATCTACTAAATCTGATATCTTTGATGCTTGGTAGGAAATAGACCATTTTGTTTTCTCTGGTATCTGTCAATTTAATGCATGTGGAAACAAATTCCCTGCATTAAGTTGTTTGCTATGTTAGCATGAAAGTGACATAGCTTAACCAGTTTTCAAATTGCTAAATGACTGCGTATCAACTAAGCACTGTACATTGTATGCCAATTTGCTGCGAAATTTATATGGAGTTCGATTGCTAATAGATATTGTAATACTGCACAGCTGCCTCCTGCCCCACCACCACCACCATTTCCGGATGGTTATGCTCCTCCCACTGCTGAAGGGGAGAAAAGCTCCGATACCCAGCAAGCAGAGCAGCTGGCGCTTGTTGATCCTATCATCGATCAAGGCCCAGCTAAAAGAATGAAAATATAGCAAGAGATCCACTTTTAACTACTAGGAGGCACCACAATCTTGAAGAACTGAGCCTCTTCCTCATCACGAGTGATAGCCCTTCCAGTATCAATCAGTTTCGGACATCCAACGCGATGCTGGCGCCAGAGAGGGTTAGTGACTTGGTTCATTTATGTGTTGTTACAGAGATGAGTAGAGTCTTTTTGTTGTGTCGAACTTGGTTTTCTCATTTAACTAGTTGATATTTGTAGCCAGGATATATGTTTCAATTAGGTCCCTTGTTTTAAATTAGATCATTAGTTCTTGTTGGTTGTCACGTTAGGCTTTCATATCATCATATGGCTTAGTAACTAAACAAAAGTATTATGGAGGGTAAATTTGTAATTACAACGATCAGAATTTAGATCAGTTGATCTTTTTTATTTCTTGGTCCAAATAAATACGTACCAATATTTTTCTAGGGCAAATAATAAACTGTTCATCTCTCTGAGGGTTATCAGATGTTTTTATTCCTTTGATTTATGGGCATAGTTACATTCATATGCCCTATTATATTTTCTTGAGCTAGTTGGTTAATTTTATGCGATACATTCTAAATTTTCATAATGGATATAACAAGTGTCACATGGCATAAAACTCAAAATATATGTTACATTGAAATGATATAGCGATTAATGTGCTTAGTCTAATAACCGAAAGTCGTGGATTCAAAATCTACCAAGATTGCTATGTGCGATTCTATCCTATGGTTAGTTTAAAGTGGTTAGCCTCATTTGTATGGTTTGCAGACTAGTGCACAGGAACATAATTTACCTAGTACATATTTCGATAGCAGCTACGAGTTACTCTCGTCATAAAAAAATAAAAAAAAAACGTGTCAAAATTTACCAACTTTTACCTAATTGGAATACCTATTCGATAAGTTTAGACTAATCCTTGCATTTATTCAAACTCGCCATATATAATATAGTTTGGGATGGCATATCACGTCATTCAAAGTCGAAATATAATGTAGACTTACCACATGCCATATGTTTGTATTTTCTGCATTAAAGATTAAACCATGTATGCATAATTATGACCTAATTTGATGAATGACTTATCAAATTAGTTATAATGTGTTTGATATTACTTGGTACTTGGATAATAAGTTTATAATTTTAGAGCTAATACGTGCACATGAATATCCGACTTTCAGGATAATACTATTTATTGGGATGAGATCACCCGTTTAATAAATTCCTGTCTAATTGATGTCCAATTCAAAACGACATAGTTTTGTATTGAAAAACAACAAATTAAAATGATATTGAAAAAAAGATTTAATAATTAATTAAAGAGTGTATTCTTTTAATACAAAACTACTTATCGTTTTAAATCAGACACCAATTGAACAGGGATTTATTGGACAAGTATCTCATCCCCTATTTATTAGCTAAAAGACTAAAAGAGTAAGTAGCTTCGGTCAATATAATCTATACTGTAAATAGATAAACTTATCTTGTTGTTTCAGTCAATATACCTGCATACGTCTTTTATAGTGAATATGGCCATTCCAAAGCTTGCGCTTCCAAAGCATTTGGTTCTGCAAGTAGAGGATCTGGACTGCATTAACTATGCGAGTCAAAAGGAGGTCGAATGGGCAAAAGATATATGGGAGCTTGCTCGACATCTTCGCCAAGATTGAAGTTGAGCCATCGGAAACTAACGACGCTTATTTCCACCTACGATTTTCCCTTACCAACAAATGCTGGGGGCCCGTAGCCAGGGCACCGATAGCGGGTTGCTCGTCGCGAACTCCAACGAACCGGAGGAAGATACATCCAACTCGTCATGCACCATAGTCTCTCTAAACCGCACAAGCGAGAAATACTGCTTCATGAACCATGTCCAGAGCGGGGGGCTCGTGAGGCCAACCAGACAGGGCTCTCCTATTCGTATTTACGATGGCACAACTATGATCTATTACCCTAAATTCAACTGGGTGAATTGGGAGTCGTTAGTTAAAATGCCTAAACACATGGTTCAAAGGAGACAACGGGCATGGGCGGATCCAGGATTACGAGGGGGAGGGGGGGAGACGAAACTAAAAAATTCGATAAAGAAGAGGATGATGTGTACATTCGGGGGGACGAAATACGAAATTTCTTAAAAACTACATATATAAAATCGCGTTTCGACACGAGTTTTGGAGGCCGCCGCCGTCGGGCGCCCCTCCTTGGATCCGCCACTACAACGGGGAGTATATATCTGAAAGCAATCACGGCCGAGGGCCAACCCTACATGTAGTTCTCATCGTCTGATGCTAAAAGCATCGGGCCATGAGGTCTCGATGCATTCTGATGCACTATGAAAGCGTATGATATACTCCCCCGTTCCGCTCTATTAGTCTAGTTTCCTTTTTCAGACTGATCACCTCATTAATCTACTTTCCTTTTTAACATAAATAATACTCCAATATATTTTAGTGTATCCCACTACTATATATACTCCCTCCGTCTCGAATAGATATGCTTATTCCCATTTTCACACAGATTAAGAATAGAACTAAATGAGTCTTAACCTTTCATTTTTTACTAATACCAAGACAAAATGTTATATTGGAATGGACTATTCTCCTCTAAATACACCAACTTTTTTCAAATTCTCTTTTTGCACACAAACTTTTAATTTTGCCCATAAATACACCAACTCTTCATTTGTTTTAAATTGCACACCGATCAAAAATCCGGTGAAATCAAAGTTGACGGGACATTTTCCGGGGTGACATGGTTGCTGACATGTCGGGTGAGTCATAATCAATCTTATTTGATTTTTCAATAAATACACAAACTCATTAAAGTTTCTCTTTCTGCAGAGGAACTTTAAATTTAATTTTTTTTGCACACAATCGAAATTTAATTTTTTTAATTATTATTTATTTCTAATAAGATTCTTATAATAAATGATTGAATTAAGTTGAACAAAATATGAGAATTGAATTCAAATCCATGTAGTGATTGGTCAATGAAAAATGTGAGAATCAAATACAAGGAAATAAACTCACTACAAAATTCAAGCGAACACTCAATAAGAGAATTAGGGTTAAGCTTGGTTTGGTTAATTGCATATTTAATATATAAAAAACTTATTTTAATCGATTTGGCCAACTAAATTTCGATTTTGTGCAAAAACAAACGAAATTTAAAGTTCATGTGCAAAAAAGAAAATTGTAAAGAGTTTGTGTATTTATTAAAAAATAAAATAAGATCGATTATGACTCACCGACATGTCAGCAGCCATGTTGCGCCGGAAAGTGCCAAGTCAATTTTGATTTCGCCTGATTTTTTATTGGTGTACAATTTAGAAGAGACCGACCCTATTGGAATATGAGTAATTAAAAGAAAAACTAGCTATATATATACTTAAAATTGAGAAAGTTGAAGGAAAAGTTGTAATACACTAATAAAATTTGATTTGAAATTGTCTCACAAAAAACAAGGTATAATGAAATTAGTAAAAATATTTAATAGACACAATATATATGCTAATAGACATATTAATTTGGGACAATCAAAAAACTAAACAAGACGGAAGAAGTATTAATTTATCACTTAATAAACAATTTTCTTTATTTTCGTGCTGAAAAGAATTGGAATAATAAACATTGTATATACCGATGCAAGTAAATGCATTTAATAAATATCGAAGAGGACTTGATCTTTATATTTGTAGAATGCAATTGAATACTTTTCCACTATTTGTAGGAAGCATATCATATAATAGTACTATATCTTAGACATTAATTAAAGAGCTTGTCTGGTGTGAGACCAGGGACGGATCGTTACTGTGCCCTTGAAGCAGCCCAAATTTTAACTATTATTTAATGGGGTGATTTCTTAAATACCCAAATCGACATTACAAAATTCAAATTTACCCAATTCTTATATTTTCTACACAAAATATCCAATTTTACTTTACAATCCCTACTTTTCAGACTTGTCAGACTGCGTAAATGATTGAAATTGGATATCTGAAGCAGAACACGGAATCCCGCTCACGCCCCGCTCAAATCCCGCTCACGCCCAGCTCAAATCCCGCTCACACTCTCAAATCCCGCTCACGCCAGGTCAAATCCCGCTCACGCCCAGCTCAAATTCCGCTCACACACTCAAATCCCGCTCACGCCAGGTCAAATCCCGCTCACGCCTAGCTCAAATCCCGCTCACGTCCCGCCCGGGAAATTCCGCTCGGGAAATCCCGCTCTACCTGTCAAGTCCCGCTCACCTTCTTGACTTTTTCATAAAGTTAGGGGTAGTGTAGGTAAAATTGGGTATTTTGTGAAGTAAATATAAAGATTGAGTAAATTTGAGTTTTGTTATATGAAATTGAGTAAAAGAGAATAATACCACTTATTTAATTCTGGCCCAAATAATAATTTAATTTTTTTTAACAGCCTAATGATTTTTTTTAACTTTTTAAATAATTATGTTATTCCCGTCGTTTCATTATTCATGTCCACTATACTAAAATGGAAGTTCTATTATTTATGTTCACTGCCAAAAATAGAAATATATTATACAATTTTTTAACTTCTAGCCCACCACCTTTTAAGTTTACGCCACTTTTCAATCTTTTGGACCCAACACTTTTTAATTTACACTAGATAACTTAATTTCCCTGCCCATTTCAATGTCGACATGAATAATGGGATGGAAGGAATATTATTTTAATTTTGTATAAACTTTGCATTATTACATATTGTTGGATATGAGTCAGTAGATTGATACTCAGCTGTTCTAGGGTTAAAAGAAATTGAGGGAAATCATAGTAGTACTATGGAATTGAAGATCCCAAAACCGAGCTGATATCAGTAGATTAGTGTGTCGATAGGATTAGCTGATGTATAGGTTAGACTTGATGTTTTGTTTATTGTTTTTGTCTAAGTCCTATACGGGGTAGTTGTTGGACTGATCTTCTGCTGAAGATATTTTTCAGAATCCCATGTCATCATTGTAATCGCTTGCGTTCTTCGTCAGAAGCTGAATGCTAAACTCAGCTGGAGACAGCGCATCGGCTTACCCGATCTCGAGTAGAAGATATTATCGCTGATGGTCATCGGCGGAAGAACCTATGCAAGCACAATACCTTCGCGATCGACCAACCGACTATCGAAGCTCACTTCATCGGTCCGACGACTCGACCGAAGAAGACAGAGACGTATTCGATCCTTGTACCCGACGTAAGCGACCCCGCACCTGAAGTCTTTTCGAATAGTTCGGCGAGAAGACATACGAGGTTGTTTGAACGGTCAACTCGACACTCTCACCAACTACAAACCTCGACCAATGAGAAGCCGACAACGCTTACCTACTCTACGAAAAGTTGCTCTCATGAACAGGCGCATTAACCGCCTGCTCGCAACTAGCTCGAATTTATGGCCGTTTTCTTTGGAGGCTTGTGACACGTGGCATCGTCGTCTCCAACGGACATATGCCACAACTCACGCACTATAAATAGAGAAGGATTTGAAGATTTCGAAAAACGAGAGGAATATACGCGAAATCAAGGGAAAGCATTCAAGCTCACAACGCTCTAGAACCTTCAAGCTTATCCGGAGACGAACTAGTTTTCATAGAACACTTCTTGTAGTTCATCTCTCTAGAGCTCTTTGATCCCTTTCTTCTCCGAACTAAGCTCATTGCCGATTCATAGCTTAGATTCGAAGGAGTTCACATTTAGTGAATCGTTCTTGTTGTAAGAACTCCTTCTCGGTTGGAGAATATTCCCTCCCTTCTAAACTTAGGTTTGGATTGTAAAAGTCGCTAAGGACTATAACTTAGAAGGATCTGTCTGCGTAGAGGTTCCTTGCCTGAGACTTGCTCAGATTAATCAACAAGTTTCTCCTGCTGAGTTCGGGACCGTGGACGTAGGATCTCGTTATCCGAACCACGTTAAAAATCGCTTGTGTTATTTCTTGTTTTATCGCATTGCATTTAACCCTGTTTTAAATCAACGACTTGCATAAAACGTATCTTAAAAAAGCGCACGGCCAAAAGACTTTACATTGCGAAAACACGTTTTCAAAAGAGACGACTCGGGCCTAACACTTATCCGCACTACGCTCCGACCGAGTTTCGTAATACCGACATCGGTCGGTAGAAGAGCTCAGAAGCTGACTCACTTTGACCCCAGTGATCGAAGGCTTACTTGACACTGTTCATCAGTTGCAAACATCAGCTTCAGCTGACCTTCACTGAGAAAAAGAAACAGAGCTCAGGTGTATTTACCCCCCCCCCCTCTACACCTGACTTTTCGTCTCCGGACCAACACATATAATATGAGAATTAATCTGAGTCATTACGTTTCATTTCATATTTATTTTAAGTGTTCATGTTAATTTATTTATAAATTGATACTTATCAATTGATGCACATATTCAAAGAAAGTATACAATTTTCTCAAAAAAATGATTCAAACGTTCAAAACAACATATACATTTATTTATGTTTAGTACAAATGATACATATATTCATGTTAATTGATACTATTGGATAAACAAGTGATACTTTTACTTGCAAGAAGTGTTACATTGTGAATAATTGATATTTTATGGTGTTTTGGCAAAAAAACATGTACTTCTCCGAATTTGCAAATTTAACACGATTTGTTTACCTGTAGTCAATTAAATCATGAACTTTTAATTTCTTGCAATTTAAGATACGCTCCGATCTCCAAAAATTTTCAGCCACCGGAATGCTGACTTGGACATCTCAAAATGGCGTTGTTTTGAACAGTAAATATTTTTGCGAATTAAAACACCAACTTTCAATTTTTGAGAAATAAATCACTAACTTTCATGTTTTTGCAATATTACGACATATTAAGAAAATGCATAAATTGAAGCTACACTAAATTTCAATAGACAAATAAGATTAACATCACTAAATTTTATCTTTTTATTAGATTGTATGTGCGAGTATGAATATATTACTTTCAAATTCGCTTTGCAAAATGTATGCGAATTTAATGTTAAACTTACTTGACCGACAAATGTGTAATGATAAGAGCATTCGACAAATGCGATATGCGATAACTTAATGCATGAGAGGGATATCTATACCAAATGAGTTGATATGAGTTTATTTAATTATATTAATATTTTGTCAATTTTAATTTTTCATTAATTTATAAATATAAAGGTATATTAGGTTAGATTTTTACAATTTGAAACACAAGTAGTTATCCTTCAATTTTATTTTAGAAATCTAATTTTTTCCATGTTACATATAATTTGGACGCATATTAATCTTACCTTACCGTACAATTTAATTTAGCGCAACTCCATCAATTTGGAAATACTTGGTCCCCAATTAACTCTGAACTCCGCCTCCATGCAGGTTTCCTTCCCCTCCTAAATCACTAGTATATAATTAATACACCACCAAAATCAAACCCTTAAAAAATAAATTAAACAAATTAACAGAAACATCCATGGCGTCGGCGGAAATCGTGGTTCGAGAGGTCTGGGAAAGCAATCTGGAGGAGGAAATTAATCTGATTCAAGCAAGACTTGAAGAATTCCCCTACATATCAATGGATACCGAGTTCCCCGGCACCGTATACAAGTCTAATCCCAATCCCTCTTCATCGGAATTATACGCCGTCATGAAGAGCAATGTCGACGTCATGCACCTCATCCAACTGGGCCTCACCCTATCAGACGCCGCCGGCAACATGCCGCTTTACGGCGGCATCCGCTACGTGTGGGAGTTCAATTTCGCCGACTTCGACTTGGAATCCGACCCCCACGACCCGCAGTCGATATCCCTCCTGCAGCGGCACGGCATCAATCTCGCCAAGAACCGCCGCCTCGGGATCCACGCCCGTAACTTCGCCTTGTATTTCAAGATGTCCGGCCTCGCCCTCCGCTCCATACGGCCGGGGGATCTGAAGTGGGTCACCTTCCACGGCCTCTACGACTTGGGTTTCATGATCAAGATTCTGACTAGGGCTCCGCTTCCCGACTCTCTCGCCGGTTTCATGGAGCTCGTGGGCCTTTTCTTTGGGCCGGTGGTGTACGACCTGAAGCGGGTCGCCCAGGCTGCCGGACTGCTGGGCGGTCTGGAAAGGATCGCCACGACGCTGATGGTGGAGCGGGCCGTCGGGAGGAGCCACCAGGCTGGTTCGGATAGTTTGCTGACGATGAGGGTACTGGTGGAATTGATCAAGGCAATTGGCGAACACAACTTACAAACGAAATTCAAGTTCAGTTTGTTTGGATTACATCAACTTGCAATTGTGTGAGTTTGTTTACACATTTTTTGTCAAATATATCAAGGTTTGATGATTGATTTTGGAAATATAAAGCATACTTTTCGGTTTATCATAACATATTTATCATTTCCACATTTCAAAAAATAATAAGAATGACCTACAAATTGCATTCAATTCTCTCTATATGACTCAAATCTCTCAATTGTTACTAACCGAACCAAATATATGTTTCTTGGAATTCAATGGTGGTTGTGTATGCCCAATGTGGGGATATGAGTTTAGTGCGACAAGTGTTCGACGTAATGCCTGACAGGGATGTCAGTATGGCAATCTCAAAGAATGCTATGAAGGTTTTTGAAGGTCGGATTTATGAGATAATAAGAAGAGTAAGAATGGGAAGTTGAGACTGCTGCAGAGATTGCTCAGACGGCAAAGGGTCCGACGGGCACTGCCCGGTTCTTGATATCCAGACCGCGAAGGTCACTGTAAGTATGTATAACCGGAAACAGAAATGCATGCAGTAAATTACTATTTGATTTCTAATAATCGGCCAAGATGATGGTGTTCCGGATTTGAGAAATCTGATCCCAATCACCACCTCCCATCTCTTTACTATAGGCAGCGGCGATAGGGGGGCAGCCGGCGACGAACAACTCCTGCAGCCAGGGACGTATGCAGAATTTTCAACAAGGGGGGCATAACTTCGTATTCTTGAAAACTATGTATTTAAGTATAAAAAGAAGATACCTTAAAAAAAAAATTGACATGAATTTGCAGGATAAATAGAAAACTAACTTCTAAAATTGATAGTAAAAATAACCAAACAAACTATAGTAAACTGCTTAAGTCGTAATGTTTGGTTGAGAAAAAGAGATTGAGACATAACTCTTGCCATTTTTTTTAGAATGATTTGTGCAATATAATCTTTATAGAAAGTATTTAAGGAAAACAATTTATGAACATCAAGACTTTAAGGATAATAAACTTTGTCGAATATTGTATAAAATTTATACAATATAGAAAGTATTAGGTCCATTAATCCAACTAATAAACTTTGTCGAATATTGTATAAAATTTTAATAGAATTTCAGTTTTATGGCCAATATATATAATAAATACATATGTGGGTGTATTAAATATCACACAACATATTATGATTATATTAATTTTGACTATACTAAATAATTATGTCCAAAAAGAAAGTGGTGGCAATGGCCACCCCATGCTCCTATGTAAATCCGCCCCTGCCTGCAGCGATGCAGCGGCGAGGAGGAGTTTATGCGGTAGCGCTTTCAAGTTAGGGCACAATGTGATCGCCAAATAATTCAGACACGGCATTATTACTACTCCTTCAGCTTCTTCCAAATCTCCCCACTCCTCCCACAGTTCGCATTTCGAGAACGTCAAAGTTTCTAATTTTGGAAACCCGCCAACGAAGAATTCAAGCGTTAGTGCTCGGAAGTCCATCTTCTGTACACGAAGCGTGACGAGCATCCGAAGGCTCTCGAGCTGCGGCAGGCGCGAATATTCGGAGCCATTAACTTCTAGAGTTCTGACATTGTTGAGATACTTGCTGGCCATCCTAATAGGAGGAAGCTTCGAATCCAGATCTCTGTTCCAATCTTGTGATTTTCGGGCCGATGGCTCCGCCATTACCTCAGCGATCTCATCTCCGTCGTTCCTCTGTTCTTGTCATAGCTTTTCTCTAAAGCGTGCTTCGGCTGCTGCCCCATCCACACTTTCCCCGAGTGGATGTGTTTTAGCATCTCGTCCTGTTCCGACTCATTCAAATATTCTGTTTCCGCTCTATCGTTGAATGAGCGGAAACATTCTAGGAGGCTTAGGCATGTGAAGCTTCTGTCCATTGCTACAGAATCTCGGAGTTGATTCGTATGCACCAAAGAATCTCGTGTGCCAGCGTATATATCGAGCGTCCAAAGACCAGTTAACTTTCTTAGAACACCATCCAACTCCAACAAACTCTCTGTATCGGAAATGAGGAGGTGTCTCAGTCTGATCAGCTTCTTTAGCCCAATAGGAAGCTTAACCAGATTACGGCATCTTCGGAGATCCAACGTTTGCAAGTTGTAAAGATTGGTTACATTTTCCGGGAGCTCCTTCATAAGATTCCCACTCAAATCAAGATACCTCAAATGAACCAATTTCCCTAAATCTTCTGAAAACTCCTCGAAATCACAATCACTCAAAATCAACACTCTGGAGCTGCTCAAGATACTAATGAAACTCGGAGGTAGGTCCTTACGGGAGACGAATCTTGCACAGAAGTAGCGTATTCTCCCACCGGTACTGGCCACACGATAGGGTCTCTTATCGGTTCTACCGTCCACAATAACTTAGTATTCACTTCTTGACAAGTTACTCGCAAAATTAAACAGCATGTCGTGCATTCTGTAAGTAAAGCTACCTACATCGTTGCTTCCCGTGACTTGAAAGAAAGATCGTTCGGACAAACTTTTTAGGTATTTCTCTCCCTTGGAAACGAGTTGGTTCCAACCAGAACTCGATTCTAAGTAGCCTTGAGCCGCCCATATCCGAATCAACCCTTCTGAATCAAACTTGAACCCTTTTGAGTACAACACTGAGCTCAAGAAGCAGCGTTTGAGTAATGGAGATAATTCCATGTAGCTCAATCTCATTGGGCGAAAGATATCACTCATCTCATCCTCATACATCCACAATGGGCTTTCTAGCTAATCTCTCCACTCTTTTATTTTAAATCTCGACTCGAAAGCATGACCTACGGTCTTTGCAGCAAGAGGCAAGCCATTACACTTCTTTGCAATCACGAAACCAATTTTACGATACCCCTTTTGTTCCTCTCCCTCTGTTTCTCTCAATGCTATTGTAGTCAGTATTTTGGCACAATCAGAGTCGGATCGTTAATATTGTTTTCAACTTGCACCTTAACATGTGCACGTGAAATTATTTACCGTTACTCTCCCCTTTATGTGTGGAATGTTATTGACAAGAATAGCGTGCTTTGACAATTTTATTCCTTCAACCTTTAGGTCTATATGTTTGTGAGTTGTACTTTAAGATTCCATCTTCTTTTTAAGAAGTCTGTCTATGTTCGGTTCTTGCTATTTTCAGGAAGTTTGTTATTCTGCTTTACTCGTCCAGATGTGTACTATATTGTGCTTTTACTAGCTAGTTTCAATTGTTTGAATTGCCAAGAGTAGTTTAGTACTAGATCTCGCCGAGGTAATGATGCACAACTCCTAATTAGTGTTGTGAGATCTGTTTTCGTGCATAAAATTAGTCAAGTTAGGGTTTTAGTCGAATTATGCTTGGGTTCGTTAGTGAACTGCTTGGATGTGATCACTCTTTGTGGATAACTACTTTATGTGCGAACGTAGACAAACCAGAATTCTACTTGTATGTTGAACATCGGTAGGATACTTGTCTCGGTTCTTTGACTCTTAATGCTCCTCAGTAACAATCTAGTAATTGTTAAACAAGATAGGTAGTCTGCTTGGATAGGTAGTTGTTGTTATGCCCAACATGACAGTCACAGTTCATTTAGAATGATTGGACGCCCTTATGCTAACATAATATCCTGGCCGAGAGACCCTAATCAAACCAATTCATCTAGTGTCTAGGATCAGAAAGGGAGTGGGGTGGAATCATGGGCGGATCCAAGGGGGGGCGGGTGGGTGCGACCCCCCCCGAATTTTTGTGCAATACTACGAGTTATCTTTTATTTCTAGTAATTTTTATATTTGTTCCAATTAAATTTTCGAATTCGCCCCCCCAAAATTTTTAAATTTGTTATCCTAACTTTGAAAAAATTTAAAAAACGTATATTAAGTGTCACATATTTTAGTGGATGTGTATATTTTGAGTTTTGGATACCTAGTTTGGTAGAGTCAACTTATATAACTTGATGCAATTAATATACTATGTTTTCTGTTTGATGCAATTAATATACTATGTTTGTGTTTTCTTTTTTCATGTACTTATTGATATAAAATTAAGAACATTTGAAGTATAAATAAACTATCATTTAAATATTTATTAATTACTCAGTTAGATATTGTTATTCTTCATAACTTCCTCTAACTAAATTTAGAATGATGTCAAAATAGGATTGTGTATATTTTTCGAATAAATATAAAAAAATATATGAGTTATTCATTAAAGAAGAATTTAATCCTTAAATAAGCCATAAAACATAAGTATAATTAGATTTAAGTAAAAAAATGTGCTAAATTTTTTTTTCCCGGGGGCTCCGCCCCCGAATCCCCATACAAAGAAAACTCAATCCCCGATAAATTTCTCCCCCCCCTAACCGAAAACCCTGGATCCGCCCCTGGATGGAATTACCTTGTCCTGATCGTCTTTATTATCTGTTTAATCTAGTGTTAAATTATTGCATGCTTTTCTTTTGCCTAGCTAACTTAGTTTTTTTTTGTTTAGTTGTAGTTCACCGAAAAATCATGATGGCTACCAGCCAAAACCTTAGGTCAATAGTGAATGTCTATATCAATCACAGTTCCCTTAGTACTCATTTGCTGTTTTTGTGCTCACATGAGATAATTATAAAATGTATTTGGTAGGACGAGACTAGACGACGTCGTCTATAGCCCGATCAAATGCTGAAACCAAATTACATATATGATTAATTAGGAATAAAATAATATAGTAAAACAATATAAATCCAACTTCACCAGTAATCACCTATCTCCGATAGTGACTCTGGATGAAAATTCAGTCCAACACGACATAAATCATCGAAGGCTCACCAATTACCAATCAGATAGGCTGAGTTTGAAGTATCTCAAAGCGGAAGCCGTAACAATTAACGCCGTTAAAAATCCCGTCAACCTGTTCGGTCTCAACAACCTCGCCTCCACAACTCTTGTCCTTCCGAGTGTAGTCGAACGGAACACAACACGAGCCCCTCATTCCTGCATAACTCACCACCGCCACACTCCTCGCCGGAACACAAACCACACCACTAACCGTAACCGATTCCCTAACCACTGCGGTCTCGCCCCACTTCAACGACCCCTCCACCGCATTAACCGGTTCAATCACCTCATCATCCTTAATGCCAAGCACATCAATCGTTCGGGTACCGATCGGATCATTACCAGTCCCAACCCCCACCGACACCCTACCAGTCCCAACCCCCACCGACACCCTACCAGTCCCGACCCCCACCGACACCCTAGTCAACGAGCTACTGCTAAAAGAGTAAGACCTCTCGTCTTCATAAGGGATCGAAACTTCAATAGAAGCTTCCTCATCTCCATCGTTAACAGCAGTGGAAGTCCTCTCCGCTACGTAAGGAACCTTCTCGAATATTCTAGAATACTCCATCCGGTACCTCAAGTTACATATCTCCGTTTCAAGCGCAGATTCTCCCGCTCCGTCGGCTCCGAATAATTCTTCTGGCTTTGTTGTGGTCACCATGAACCTTGGAAGAGAGTTCAACGCCATTCTATACACTACTGCAACAAATTATAGTTCACATATATAAATTTGAGATAGGGAACAATGATTTTTATATTGTTGAAGTCTCTATTTATCCCACATCGGATTGGTAGAAACTCTTGCTCTTATATAGAATTTGATTAATCTTCCTCCCTTATAAGACTTTTTTAAGGGTGTGAGTAGGACCCGTAAAATAGCGTGCCGGACCTCCCACATGGCCAAAACTGCTTTTCCGTGTCGGACCGGTCCAAATCACTTCTTCTTCGGACGGGAGGACTTTATTATGAATTTTTTTTTATTTTATAATTCATATTTTATGTTTAGTTTCACTTAATTAGTAGTTATATAAAAGATTAAAAGCTAAACAATCATGCTCAAAGACTTAATGATTAGTAATTACCGTGTCAAAAATTGAAAATAAAAAAGTAGTAGTTAGTAACCAATGATCCAACACTATTAAGTCATTAACCACTAAAATATCTACAAATTCTCAATAAACTTGAAATAGACATAAAATGTTTACCGCTAAATAATAAATAAACAATCATTCAACATAAATAAAAAGCTAAATGGAAAATAGAAAGTAGGAAATTAATAATATCATTATTTACAAGTTAAAACTAAACAAGCTCGAGGGCAATCTAAGATGGGATGGAGTACTATTTTCTAAGTGAGAAGGGGACAATTAAATTAGTGCACGTGATTTTAATTGTTAATTGAAGACGTTGGCATCTAAGAAGCAGGAAATGTGGTTTATGCATGCGTTGGTATGCAACAAGATAATTGCAATTTGCAATCCCAATTACAAACCATCAAATTAAATTTATATTATGGTGAATATTTGGTGATTAGTGATAAGAACCAAGTATATATCAAAATATAATACGAACGAATCATATATAATAGCGAAATATTTGTTGATGGATCAAGGCAAGAAGATCCATAAAACTATAACAAAATGAATAGTGCATAGTCATAGATCAGAAGAGGGAGAGAGAAGACTACCAAAATTGAGAAGTTATTTTCGTCTGCGCAGAAGGCCTCTATGCTTCATCTCCTTAGACATTAATGCCACCCTATTTATAGATAAGTTTAAGGGGTAGATAATTCTTATTATATTATACATTTTAAAGTTGGTGATTTGCTACTTGGTAATTAAATAAATAAATAATTTATTTTTCAAACTCAACATGGCATTGGCAGCACCCAGCTTTGAATCCTTGCTTTCCCACTTCCAACATATTATTGACCATTGACTTCATTATTTTAGCCTTCATTGACTATGGTGTAGATATACTCTAACAACCAAACCTTAACAAATAAAATGCATTCACATCAATGAAAGTTTCCACACACTATCCAAGGCAAAACCAAATGAGGAAATGGTTTTCGAAACGCTAAAGAAGGAAAAAACCAACTTGGATGAAGTTGATGAAAAAAACCCTCCCTATACATCTAACCATAAACCATGGATATGATACTCATAATAAATGCAGTAAATTATTGGATATCTAATAATCGGCCAAGATGATGGTGTTTGGGATGTGAGAGATCTGATCCCAACTATCACCTCCCATCTCTTTGCCGTACGCGGCGGCGAGAAGGGGGCAGCTGGCCACGAACAACTCCTGCATGTTAAATATTAAACTCAATAAAAAATAGAATAAGAGTCCAAGTTTGTTTAAACTACTTAGTTGGCAATTATTAAATTGCTTTGAGATAAGGTTAGTCATATATGTGGTCATTATTAAGTTGCTTAATGATTAAGTAAAATTAAGGCGGTTAGCATATATTATAAATAGGGAAGAGATGTGTTGTTTTAGAGATATGTGTGAGGAAAGAAAAATAGAGAGAAAAGAGAGAAAAAGAGTTAGAGAGAGAGTAAGAGAGATAGAAAGAGCCGAAGCTCTTGTTCTTGTAAGAAAGAAGTTTTTTCTCGTGCCGTAGCACGTGTGTTGTAATATTTTCAAGTTTTAGTGTGATATAAAAATATCATATATTCCTCATTTTTATCTGTTTGTGTTTCTCTCTCATCAAAACTTTCGCTGCGCATCCAACAAATTTGGTATCAGAGCTTCGTCGATTCATGGCGGCGTTTATGAATACTGGTCAGCTTCAAATTCCTAAATTGGAAAAGCACAACTATGGAAATTGGAGTATTCAAATGAAGGTCTTCTTGCAGTCTCAAGATCTCACGGGATATCGTCGAAAACGGCTATCTTGAACCGACATCACGGGAAGCGAGGAGGCGCCGTCCAACAATCAAAAAGGAGTTCTAAGAGAAGCAAGAAAGCGGGATAAGAAGGCATTATTCCACATCTATCAAGGAATAGATGAGACAACCTTTGAAAAGGTGAGTAGAGCCACAACATCAAAAGAAGCGTGGGATATTTTAAAGAATGCATTCACAGGTGTGGATAAAGCATTCGAGTACGACTTCAAATTTTGCGAGGTGAATTTGAAGGCTTGGTGATGTCTCGAAACGAGAAAATATTTCGGACTATTTCACAAGAACTTTGGTTATTGTAAACCAAATGAAAAGACACGGGGAGGAGATCGAAGATCTTCGTGTGATTGAGAAAATTCTTCGATCCTTGTCACCCAAATTCGAGCATGTAGTAGCAAAGAATTGAAGAATCGAAAGACTTAAGCACTATGTCGATCGATCAATTGCAAAGCAGTTTGGAGGTGCACGAGCAGCGTATGAAGAAGAAGAGCACGACCTCATTAGAGCATGCCTTGGAGGCAAAGATGTCTCTCAAAGACGAGAAGAAGTTTGAGCCATCGACATCCCGTGGCGGATTTAATAGAGGCCGAGGTCGCGGATTTCAAGGTAGAGGAGGACGTGTGCAAGGTTATCGAAGTGAGGGAGAATGTGCTCCATATTATCAAAATAGGGGAGGACGTAGTAACTCAAGTTACAGAGGAAGAGGACGAAATGCATATGGTCAACGAGGCAGAGGATTTTCAAGAGGTGGTTATTCTGAGTCTTTCGACAAAAGGAATGTCAAATGCTATAATTGTCAAAAATTTGGACATTATAGCTATGAATGTCATGGACCAGCAAAGGCCGAGACTCATCAACGAGCTAATTTTGTGAAGGCGAAGATCATCATGAGCGGGGTAAATTTAACTTCACTGTTTGTTCCTAAATAGTTTGAAGGAGAGCTTTGTAGCACATGGTATTTGGATAGTGGAGCTAGTGGTCATATGTGCGGGAACAAAGAGATTTTTGCGAAGATTAATGAGGGAATTCATGGAGATGTTACTTTTGGAGATTCTTCAAAAGTTGCGGTAAAAAAGGCAAAGGTAACATCTTACTTAAACTGAAGAATGGAAATTATGGTTTCATATATGACGTATATTACGTACCTGCTATGAAAACTAGTATTTTGAGTCTTGGTCAATTGTTGAAGAAAGGATTTGAGATTAGTATGAAAAATCTCTCTGCTACTATCTATGATGATTACGGTAATGGTGTAGCACGTGCAAAGGTGTCCAACAATAATTTGTTTCCATTAGACATGAAACATGATGTGTTGAAATGTTTAAAAACAATTGTGAAAGATGACTCTTGGTTGTGGCATTTACGTTTTGGACATCTTAATTTTGGTGGATTAAAGTTGTTGTCTACAAAGAATATGGTGAAAGGTCTTCCACCAATTGATCATCCTAATGAAGTATGTGAAGGATGTATATTTGGAAAGCATCATAGGTCAAATTTTGCTAAAGAAAACAAGTGGCGAGCATCACGTCCATTGGAGCTTGTGCACACTGATGTTTGCGGTCCTCTTAAGCCTGTGTCTACTGGAGGTAATCAATATTTCCTCACATTTATTGATGATTATTCTAGAAAGACTTGGGTGTATTTCTTGAAAAGGAAATTAGAAGTGTTTGAAGTGTTCAAAGAGTTTAAAACTCTTGTTGAAAGACAAAGCGGGCATCATATCAAGGTTTTGAGATCAGATCAAGGTGGAGAATTTACTTCGGAGTTATTCGAGAATTATTGTAAGGAGCATGGAATTATCCACCAGCTTACACCAGTCTACACACCACAACTGAATGGAGTTGCAGAAAGAAAGAATCGGACGATTCTTGATATGGCAAGGAGCATGGTTAAAGGAAAGGAATTGCCTAGAGAGTTTTGGTAGGTCAAGTGTTGCAAACATTGTGTATTGTTGAATAGGTGTCCTACCAAAAGTGTTCGTAATATGACACCTGAAGAAGCATGGAGTTCGCTCAAGCCCGGTGTAGCACATCTAAGAGTTTTTGGGTGCATCGCATACGCCAAAATTCCAGAAGCAAGAAGGATCAAGCTCGACGACAAAGGAGTTAAGTGTATTTTTATTGGGTATGGTGATCGGACAATGGGTTATAAACTTTATAATCCATTGACGAAGAAAGTGATTTTCAGCCGTGATGTTATATTTGAAGAAGATCAAATGTGGACCTGGGAGGATGAGATAGCAAAGGATAAGTCTGGAGTTTTTCTGAAGGAGCAAGAAACAACAGGAGGCATTGAAGAAGCACACTCACCACCATCACCGAGTTCAGATGAGAGACCTACGAGAAGAACACGAAGTTTGAGAGATATTTATGAATCTACCGAAGTAGATGATGAAGCTGAGGAGGAAAATGTGAATCTTATGTGTTTCTACATGGATGCTGAACCAGTTTCTTATGCAGAAGCTGTGCAAGAAGAAAAATGGAGTAAAGCAATGGATGAGGAGATTAATGCAATTGAGAAAAATAATACTTGGGAGTTGACTAATCTTCCAGAAGGCCGGAAAGCAATTGGTGTGAAATGGATTTACAAAACCAAGAGAAATGCCAATGGTGAGGTGCAAAGGTACAAGGCAAGGTTGGTGGTGAAAGGATAGAGACAGAAGGCTGGGATTGATTACAGTGAAGTCTTTGCTCCTGTAGCTCGTCTAGAGACAATCAAATTGTTCATTTCACTTGCAGCTCAACACAAGTGGAGGATTTATCAGCTAGACGTAAAATCAGCATTTTTGAATGGTTTTCTTGAAGAAGAAATTTATGTTGAGCAACCGGAAGGCTATGTGAAACGAGGAGTCGAAGACAAAGTCTACAGATTGAGAAAAGCTCTCTACGGACTCAAGCAAGCACCACGCGCATGGAATGCCAGAATTAATGAATATTTTCTGCAAAATGGATTTGAGAAGTGTCCGTACGAGCATGCACTTTACCTGAAGAAAGACAATGCAGGTAATATGTTATTTGTTTGCTTATATGTTGATGATTTAATATTTACAGGAAATAATGAGGAGATGTTTCGTACATTCAAAAAGAGCATGATCAAGGAGTTTGAGATGACTGATATTGCCTTGATGGCACATTTCCTTGGAATTGAGGTAGTGCAAAGTGAAGATGGGATATTCATTTCGCAAAGCTCTTTTGCGAAACAAATTCTGGAGAAATTCAAAATGGAGTCTTGTAATCCTGTTACTACTCCTGTTGAGATTGGACAGGAATTGAGAAAGCATGATGGTGAAGCTCAAGTGGATCCAACATATTTCAAAAGCCTAGTTGGGAGTCTAAGGTATCTAACATGTACTAGGCCTGATATTCTTTATGGAGTTGGATTAATCGCCGAGATATATGGAAACACACCGCACAATCCCATCCGAATCTCGCAAAAAGGATTCTACGGTATATCAAAGGCACTCTAAATGATGGAGTATTCTACTCTTCCAATCAAGAAGTTAAGCTCATTGGTTACTCCGATAGTGATTGGGGAAGAGACTTGGATGAAAGAAAAAGCACTACCGGCTACTGTTTTTATTTGGGAGATGCTGCTTTTACTTGGTCGTCAAAGAAGCAGGCCATAGTTACACTCTCGACATGCGAGGCTGAATATGTCGCAGCAAGTTCGACAGTGTGTCATTCTATTTGGTTGCAGAATTTACTGCAGTTTCTGGGATTTGCTCAAGAAGGCCCAACGGAGATATATGTGGATAGTAAGTCAGCTATAGCACTCGCAAAGAATCCGGTGTTTCATGAAAGAAGCAAGCATATTGATACATGTTATCACTTTATTCGAGAGCATGTGGCCAAAGGAGATGTTGAGCTGGTATATTGCAAAACAGATGATCAAGTAGCGGATATTTTCACGAAGCCTTTGAAGACGGATGTTTTCCGAAAATTAAAGATGCTCCTCGGAATAAAGAAATTACAGTATTGAGTTTAAGGGAGGAAATGTTAAATATTAAACTCAAGAAAAAATAGAATAAGAGTCCAAGTTTGTTTAAACTACTTAGTTGGCAATTATTAAATTGCTTTGAGATAAGGTTAGTCATATATGTGGTCATTATTAAGTTACTTAATGATTAAGTAAAATTAAGGCGGTTAGCATATATTATAAATAGGGAAGAGATGTGTTGTTTTAGAGATATGTGTGAGGAAAGAAAAATAGAGAGAAAAGAGAGAAAAAGAGTTAGAGAGAGAGTAAGAGAGATAGAAAGAGCCGAAGCTCTTGTTCTTGTAAGAAAGAAGTTTTTTCTCGTGCCGTAGCACGTGTGTTGTAATATTTTCAAGTTTTAGTGTGATATAAAAATATCATATATTCCTCATTTTTATCTGTTTGTGTTTCTCTCTCATCAAAACTTCCGCTGCGCATCCAACACTGCAGAGATGCGGCGGCGCCACTGAGGCTCCTTTAAGTTGGGGCACAATGTGATCGCCCAAATAATTTAGACACGGCATTATTACTTCTTCAGCTTCTTCCAAATCTTCCCACTCCTCCCACAATTCGCATTCCGAAAACGTCAAAGTTTCTAATTTTGGAAATCCGCCGAAGAAGAAGTCAAGCATTAATGCGCGGAAGTCCATCTTCTGTACACGAAGCGTAACGAGGATGGGAAGGTTCTCGAGCTGAGGCAGACGCGAATATTCGGAGCCATTAATGTTTAGAGTTCTCACATTGTTGAGAAACTTGCTGGCCTTCCTAATGGAGGGTCGGCCTTCTGCTGTATTTACAGCCAATGATATAGATACTGGGAGGGCAATGATGCCATTTTCGTCTTCACTACGATTCTTGATACATTAAGCCTTAGCTAGGGTTAGTAATTACAGTTTCAGGAAGAAGCAAATTAGAGACGAGGAGGAGGAGTACCGTTTCAAATCTTCTAGCTTCGTTATCCTCCTCTCAATCTCACATGCGTGTTCCTTGTAAAAATCCTGCAACTTTAAACCGATACAGGGCAAAGGAATATTATTCTGCTCAGCAGGGTGTATGCGCCCACTCTATTTTTATTTATATGAATTTATTTAGAAAAAAAAAGTCCATGAATTGATTATCAAATTATAAAAACCAAGTCATCCCCAATTCAATGACGCAATGAATATGACCGAACACGAATCGAACAACTAATTCGGAAAAACTCACGATATGAAATACTCCCCCTATTCCATTATAAGTGTCATCTTTTTCTAATTAGGTTGTCCCATTAAAAGTGATCTTTTTAAAACAAGTAAAGAATATGTGAACATAAATGAATTACCCAAAAGTCAAATAATATACATCACACAACTCCACTTTTTTTTTATTTTTTATTTCCGTACCAAAAAGAAAGGGGACGTTTTTAATGGGATGGAGGGAGTACCATCTAAAAACTAGGACTAATGAGTTATTTCTATAAAGTCAGAAATACCATATTCTGACAAAATATGCTAATAAATTTAAAAATATCCAAACTAATATTAAATCCTAATTAAACTCAAAATATAAGAGTCCTAATTAAAAACTTAATTTATCTAAATCAAATGTTTATCTCTGTATTAAGTAAGAAGTATACCTTGGTATAATCTAAACCAACCGGAGAATTCTGCTGCTCATCCCTGATACATTAGCCCTTAGCTAGGGTTAGTGTATCTTTTAAAATCAATTACAGTTGGAAGGAAGAAGCAAGATGAAGAGGAGAACCGTATAATATCCTCCACTTCTTCTACATTCCTGTCAAGCTCCACTAATTCCGCCTTTAAATACTTTAACTGTAATATAATACTGAAAAGTCACTTTTTATTATAATATAGGGAATGAATCATGTAGGAACCTACGTGAGAACTACTAACTATGCATAATTTTGATATGTTTTATACATAATCTTTTTATTTTTTATGTAAAAAAATCTATAATTTTACATTATGCAAAATCTTATAGGAGTATATTTTGTGTAGAAGGGCAAAAGTATGAAATTACAAATTTTTGAATGAAAAACATAAGCGTTATACATAAAACACATAAGAATTGTGTATAGTTTTTAATTCTCACGTTAAATGTAGGTTCCTACCAAATCCATATCATATATATATATATATATAAAAGTAAGTAATGTGAAAGTCTTGATAGAGCTTCAAATACATGCAGAATTTGATGAAATTAAGGGTTCAATAAATAATAAAGAAAGGGAGTTGAACTTCTACCGTCCTATTCAGTTCAACATCATCATATTCTTCGTCTTCTGCTCTCTCATCATACGCAGGGGCGGAGCCAGAAATTCGTAGTGGGGTGGGCTCATGGGCGGAACCAGGATTTATAGATGAGGGGCCGAGATTTAACGGGGGTTCGGGGGCTCCGCCCCCGAAATTTTTTTTAGAGAAAAGAGAAAGAAGAGATTGGACTAGGTAATTTTGAGTTAGGCTCCGTATTCACCCACCCGGGGGTTGGGCAATTGGGCTTATTTTAGGAATTTCAAATTTTAAATTAAATAACATAATGAGATCATGAGTGTTGGGCTAGGTAATTTTGAGTTAGGCTCGAGTAGCAGATTAATATAATAGGGCATATTATAAATTTAGTTGGGACTCGGGTGGGCTGGAGTGAAATAAATTTAGCTATATCAAATTTGAGTCTGTTCATAAATAAGCTCTGGGGCTGACTTGTACTGGGTTTGAGCCCAGGTAAGCTACCCCCTCCCTCCGCCCATGATCATACGGTATGTATGCTGCAGACTGGCTAAAGTCATCTTGAGGGCTAGAGGAATCAACTTCTGCTGCAGATTCCCCACGAAATTTCGGTTTTCTTTCCAAGCTTTCTTCCGGCTCTTCAATCTTGCATGATCATGTCTGGAATTTGAACCTCTACAGCTGCCTCGTATCTTGCATGAAATACACCTACGCATTCTTGGAGGTTTAGACATGTGAAAATATTAGCACATTCAAATTGAGCCTCATCTTCTCCCTGACTCGTTTGATAATCAAACACTCTAAGTGGGTTTGAATGCAGCAACGAATCTCTTGTTGCAGCGCATTTATCAATCGTCCATAAACCACTCGACTAGCTTAGTCCCTCATCAAACTCCAACAACCTGTCTGTATCAGAAATGAGTAGGTGTCTGAGATTGATCATCTTCTTGAGCCCAAGAGGAAGCTTAATGAGATTACGGCATCTTCGGAGATCCAACGTTTGTAAGTTATACAGATTGGTTACATGTTCTGGGATCTCCTTCATAAAATTCCCACTCAAGTCAAGATACCTTAAATGAACCAATTTTCCCAAATCTTCGGAAAACTCCTCAAACACAACACTCCTAGTGATTGTGTATGAGTGATTGTGCAAGAGTGTTGTGTTTGGGAAATCAAAAAAAATCGCGTTTTTTTTCATTTCTTGTCGTGACCAAGATTCTAAATCCTGTTTTGCCGAAAAAGACACTCGCTAGGGATTCCCACTTCCTCCTATCCACTGTGCCTACATTATCTAGTTCTTTATCGATACAATAGCTTTTTGATAAGCCTAGATTTGTAACTCTTTTGTCCATTTAATGTGCATGTTTTTTGTGGTGAAACTGTAGGTTTTCTACATGAAATGGAGGAAAAATGAAGAAATGCAAACAAAAATGAAGTGATGAGAAATTTGGACTTCAAAGCTGTTATCTGCCCAAAAATGAATGAAATTGGGTTGCAGAGAGTAATTGAGCCTGGACGGTATTGGGCCAGGAGCTAAAAATGTTAAATGAATTATTTAAGCCCAAATACTCGCCCCATTTGTATTGGTCGCTGATCTTGGAAAGAAAAGGGATATTTGCTACAGTACAGAAGTACAAGCTAGCAAGCTAATATCCAGCAGACCATGCCTCTACCCACTGGGCAAAAACACCTACCCTTTACAGACTCAAGGCTCAAGAAGATATTTTTGAAAGAAGAGAAAAAAGAGGGCAAATATATACAATGATCTCTATCACCTTCACATACGGCTCTTCCTCCACAACAACTTTTGAATCACTTTTTCATTATCATATTCTCTCGATTAGAAACGTTTTAGAAGCTTGAAGTTCTGTAACAACACCATTAGTGTAGTTCAAATTCTCTCTAAAATTTCTGCCTAGTTAGTAAACTTTACTTACTGCCTCAAGTAGCTGCGAGCTCTTCCAAGAGGAGAAGACTCTTTTAATACAAGTACCTTCTACCCTTTGTTTGTGTTTTGTTCAAGCTTTATTTCCTGCATTTATTCTACTCCTACCTTCTTTATTGCTTATGTTAGTTGTTTAAATATGAGTCTGACCTTGGTATGCTATTTTATGTTTGAAGTTATGTTTGAAGTTCTTTGTTAAGATCGAATCTCGTACTTTAAAGCTTTTCGTTCCATTTCCTTTAAGTCTACATTCTTGTGCTCTCGTACTTGTTATTCCCTCTACTTTAAGTTATTTGTCAATGTTCGTTTCCATACCATACTTGGGATCCGTTGTTATTCTGTCTATTTAGTCGAGAACTGCATTATGTGTTCTTTCAACATGCTTATTTCAGTTTTCTGCTTTAGTATGAGTAGCTAATCTCCCAGATTTGGCTAAGGTAATGAAGCACCACCCCCAAACCCCGTGAGATGTGAGAATGTGCTGAATAATTGGTTATGGTAGGGTTTTAGTCATAATCTGTGTAGGATAGTCGTGAACTGCTTGGACCTAATCAGCCTGGGTAGGTAGCTTCTCTCTAGGCAGACAGACGTAGATTAGCTTGGTTTCTGCTTTGAATGCTGAATATCGATAGAGACCTTGACCTGGTTCCTTGCTCTTAATGCTCCTTAGTGCTAACCTAGTCATTGCTCAACAAGGTGGGTTAGATACTTTGGTAGGTGATTATTTCTATGCACAACATGGCAGAGACAGTTGTGAGATAGGATTGGACGCCCCAGTGCTCAACACAGCGTCCTAGCCAGGTAGCCTTAACTAAAACCGATTCCTTTAGTAATTTAGGATCGGACACGGGGTAGTGTGGAATTACCTTAGCTAGATTATCGTTAGTATTTTTGTTATCTAGTTGTTATTTACTGCATGCTAATTTTATGTCCCATTTACATAACATGCCTAGTTTTAGATAACTCAAATTTAATAGTGGCTGCTAGCCAAACCCGTAGGTAAATAGGAAGAGTTAGTTTAATCACCTGTTCCCTGACGATCGATCCTGCTTACGCTAATACTGCTTGTTTGTTTTAATACTGTGCAAGAGATTATAAATTTATTCGGTCCGCTCGATTATCCACGACGGAATTGCGCATCGATCACTTTTACACGCGAGCACGGTCTAGCTACGCCCTAAAGGTTACTTAAGCTAATTTGTGATCGTTTTAGGACAAAATAGGTCATGTTAGTAATTGATTGACTAAAGTGAAGATTGGTAAATCGTCTGCTGAAATTGAATCACTATAATAAACTTTCTCATATTTTCTCCGAATTTTATTTAATTTATTTGCTTATTTAAATTATATGCTTTTGGGTTTAGAAACTCATCAATTTTCAAAATCTAAATACAGATAACAATAGGAATTAGTATTCACTAGTATAATTAGTCTTTGTGGATCGACATTACTTCTCTATCTACAATTGCACCCGTACACTTGCGGCGTGTCAGTAAATTAGCGACATCAATCATTTAGTTAACTGAACCACTATAATATTCCCCAAAATTTTATTCATATCATTGATAATATAATCTTACATTTCTAGTATCATCCAAAGCAGTGTAAGTAATTTGTTTGTTTTTTAAATCATATACAACGGAATCAAATTTTCAATAATTTTACTTTCCTTAGTTATTTTCTTCGTTCATATTACTTGACAACTTTTCTTTCTATCAACCAAACGAGACATGGGGTAAAGTTGTGAGCCACCTTCTTAGCATAAACAAGATTAGAACATGTCAACTTTGTGGCTTTCTAATATTGGCTCAATATCAACATTTTCGAGATTAATTTAGATATATAACATTATTCAATGAGATGCATGAGACAGTATTGACTTAATGAGAACGATATATATAACATTTTTCATGCTCAAATGCAAAAACTCTATCATGTATTTATTATTTTAAATTCAAAATCAGAATCATCGTTTGGGTGTGTCACATTACAAAGGTATTGGCATTGATTATGTAATGTTAAAAATTTAATTAGACTTTGGGAGAACATAACATTTTTGTATTGATTTAGTGCACACAATACAACTTTTATTCAAATTAAAATAAACACTAATACATCATGGACATATAACCAACTATTAGCAAGTTGATGACAAGTGACGCCTCGCCCGTTAATTATTCAAACCCCACAGCAGAATCTTTGAAGTACAGAAGTTCACTTTAGTTCTCCACGAATGCACCAAACATCTAGATTATCGGATATGTGTTAATTGCCACATTGTTCGAGATCAATACAAAGTTGTTTTCATTTTCCTTGTCTCTATCAATCTTCGACTTGCATATTACTCCCTCCGTCCCAATTATAATTTTTAGTTTTCTATTTCGAGTTGTCTCAAATATAAAATTCAATTTCTTTTTTAGCAAATTATTACACATTATTTTTTTGTATAATCCACATATTTACTCACAACTAATTAATCTCCTTACAAACCGTGCAAAAAGCAAAGTGAACATTATAATTGGGACGGATGGAATATTAAAAGACTAGTTCATTAGATCTATAATATATCAGTGAATTTAAATGACGGTGTGACGTGCATAAGAAGATATTTATAAATTATGCATACCATTTATTTTTCTAATAACATAACATAAGAGGCAATACTATATTACTATATATATATATATATATATATATATATATATATATATAATACAAACACACACTCCAAAGATTTCTTGACATTACTCTTAAGTATATAAATGTGGAGAAAGATGGTCTGCTACTTTGGAGAGAAATGAACGTGGTATCCATTTGGAAACTGCAAACCAGGAGTTCGGAGAATTTCTCCTCCTTTGTTCGCTTTCCACCTGTTGCAGGAGATGGGTTAGCTCCATGGCCCTGCACTGCATCAACATATTTCATACAAACTTACTTGCATTTTGTAACCAGACAGTGGAGAAACACTGCCATCTGAACCTTGGCGAAATCTGCTCCGACGCAGACCCTTAACCCGCTTCCGAATACCATGAAGTTTCTCGATGCAACGCTGGTGTCTACTCCCTGCAGAAATTGCCTCCACCAGTATAAATATTTATATAAATACATATGTGCATTTGTTCTTGTTAGGTTCTTTGAGCCTTCAAGATGTGACGAGCGGGTTCTTAGAATTCAACAAAATAATAATAGAGAATAAAAAATAAAAAATAAAAACAATTAAGTACTACTATCTCTATATATATGGGTAAAGTTAATGACCATCATGATTAATTTTTCGATATGGAATAATACTCAAATAGATTTAGCCACCAACATAACAGTTCTAGTACTTGCCTCCCATCTCCATGGGTTGAATTGGAGCGGGTCTTTGTAGATGGTGGGGTTTAAATGAACGGCTGGAGGGCATACCATCACCACCCAACCTGCAGGGATTGTATATTCTGCACCCCAGAAATGGTTTGAAGGCTTGAAGCTTTTCCACATAAATTGTAATTAAGCTTGAGAAGGGGTTAATTAGGTAACCTTTAAATTTAGTTTCTTTCAATGCTTTTCTGAAGATGACAGGAGCTATGTTAGCCAGCCTCACTGTTTCATTGATGAACTGCAGCCAGCAAAATATAATGTTATACATAATTAATATGGGTTTAGGGTACGGATCTGGTAGGCAGACAAAGTTATATAAACCTTGCAACTTTTATATTTTTAAATAGTATAGATTGTTTATTATTTCCTATTTTAAATAGACTTCCTACATGATCAATTCACTACGGTTTATATTGCATATTTTATGTATAATTATTGAGAAAAGGTCACCTGAAATGTGAATTTCATCGATTTGTATTCACTCCATGTTAACCCCTGATCTGGACATTCCCTCCTTTGTATGATTTCCTCGTGTTCTTCCTGCATTAATGCAGTCAGAATCAAGAATGCAACAACATTTATCTTTTTTTTTTTTATAATGAGGGAGCCCTTGTTCTTTGATTTTTGGTATATGCATGCATGCAATTTACGTTGTATTTTCTTTTTGACTTAATTAGCTAGGGTAGAGAGACGGGAGAGGCAGTACTGAATTTCATACAAACTCACTGTTAGTCGTTCTAAAACCAAGGGATGGTCCGTGAGGAACTTCACGGCTAAAGTAAGGGCGGCGGATGTTGTTTCGTAGCTAGCAAAGAGCAGCACAAAAATCAAATCCAGCGCGATCCCCTCCGTGAGGATGGTATCCTTTTTTTCGAGTTCATCCAACACGTAATCGAAGAAATCAGTCTCAGTCTGTCTAGCCCTCTCCCGCCTTTCTTCTAGCATGTTCCTCAGCACCTTCATCGCCTTCTTTCTTCCCTGCAGATATATCAACCTAAATAAACATATATAGATTCATAATATCATATATAGATAGGAAATATATATGTATACATATATACTTGTAAGCATTGGTGGTAAGCTGTTCCAGGAATGTTGATGGGGAAGGAGATTAATCCCTTTATGAAAGCTACAAAATACCCCCCTCAGATTCTCAGACGATGTTTCCGAGTCGTAACTGATTAGCTTTTTTCCAGTCAGATCAAATATCATCTGCAAATTAATTATAAAACCAAAAAACTCAAATTCAAGAAACAAACTCGTTATCATGGCTCATGAAAAAGAACGTAACAAACCTCCCCGATGGTTTCCTTGATATCAACAGCACTCGTCTGGGCCGACCACATTTTCAAGTGGCGATTGGATGCAATTTCGACTTCTGGAAGCATCTTCTTGAGGCTTTCTGGGCCAAATAGGTTAAGCACCATATTCTTGAGGTACTTGAACAAGAAGCCATGCAGAGTGCCTACGTTGTTACGCCCGAATATCTCGGTAAACGTATGGGGATACCAGCTCTGGAACAACTCTCCCTCTTTTTGAAAGATGAAATAGTTCAGATCGGCGTCCGTCGACACTATCACGGATTTTCCCACCAAGTTTGTCTTGAAAACAGCTCCATACCTACACCATTTATACAAACATACATTCAGATTATTAACGATCTATTACTATATATGCTCTAGAAGTGTGCGATTAGTTACTTTTGCATTCTTTTATATATGAAAGGAGGAACGTCGGAGGTGGTGGTTGGAGCGAAGAACTGCAGAGTCTCCCCAAGCAGGGGCCAGCCCATGGAGCCCGGGGGGAGCCACTTGGGATTCCACCACTTGTAAACCCAGTTCGTGAGGAGGAGGATTAGCAGGGATAAGAAGATTAGAGGAAACATTGTAAATTAATTGATATAGAGAATAGGCTAGAAATAAGGTAGAGATTTGAGGTGATAATAAAATGCATGTGGTGTAAAAAAAAAAATTAAAAAAAAAAAAAAAAAAAAAAAAAAAAAAAAAAAAAAAAAAAAAAAAAAAAAAAAAAAAAAAAAAAAAAAAATAAATTTTTTTTTTTTTTTTTTTTTTTTTTTTTTTATATATATATATATATATATATATATATATATATATATATATATAATGGGCAAATTCTCATGTGAACAGTCCATATCGTATAAACGTGTGACATTGCACTTTCAAAATAAATATGTACTGCAATGTCAAGATAAAAATATTGTATTTGTATTTGTAAGATTAAAAAAAAGTCCCTTAAATGCAGACTAGTCATATGAAAGTGCACTACTTAATTAAAGTACATTACAGTTAAACTTCGATAGAGTAATAATCTTGCTAAGATGATAATTTCTTCTGGTCCCAATATGGGTCAATGCACTAAAATAATGTTTAATAAAGTAATAACTTCGTTAAATGAATATTTTTTCTCGGTCTCAAAATTATTACTTTATCGAGGTTTAATTGTATTAACCTAAAGTGTAGTACATTTATCTTTAAAAATATATATTCATATGTTCACCGATAATCTCTCATATATATAATATATGCACATGTGTAGAAACTGAAGCGTGGGTGGGTTGAATGGCCTACTTGACTTGTCGCAATTCATTGGACTTTTTTTCCTTGATTTTATTACTTTATTTAATGCACATAACGAGAAGAAGTAAAAAAAGGATTAGTTACAAGAGTACATGACAAATAGAATTGTGCTCCCTCCATCCTAATTATATTGACCATTTTTCCATTTTGGGATGTCCTAAATATAATGTCTACTTTACAAATATGACAAATTATTACACACAACTTTTTTATGAGCTCACAATTTTTTATAACTCTATACACAACTAACAAGTTGATGAGTCTAATTCTATTATACAAGTTTTGTCTGTTTTGGCGCCCACCTGAGCAGTTGGACCGTATTTTCTGAGCTGTCTTGCAGATTTTCGGACTGATTTGGCGAATGACAAGGTGCTGAGGTGGCATACGGGTTTTGAAGGCTTAAAGAGTATTTTTGGATGAAGATATCAAGGAAAAAAGATTGAGGATGAGGGAAGATAAGGTATGGAAAGATTTAGATATTATATATCTAATTAAAATCTTTCCATAATTGAGGACAAAACCCTACTTCTACAAGGATTAAGAGAGCAGCCATATATAAGCGAAGGGGTGAACGAAAATTACATCTTTTTATCATCCATTATTCACCCGAGATCAGCAAGAAGGACAAGAATGAGAAGGAAGAAGACTGTGCACATTAGTTTATAGATTTGGATAAACAAACACTACTTTTCATATTTTCTAGTTTATCGTTGGAGATTGTTCTTATTGCTTTGGATTTGGAGACTCGATTTCTATCATTCGGTATTTTTAATATTTCAATTTTCATTTTCGTTCTTCGTCGTATTTCAGTTCGTTACAGTTTCTTGATTTACAATTCGTGCATGTTATTTCCGAGTTCAAGCATGTTTTATTTTCTGCCCAGTTTAGTCGTTCGTGCCTTGATCGGACCAGTATGCATAGCTAAATTATTAAGGGCCGACGAGATCTGAAGCATACACTTTAATGTTTTCGTGAGACTTGGGTTTTAATAATTAATCACTTAGGTTTCAAATTAATATTGGTTAATTAATCGGGTTAGTTAACCTAGGCTTGATCACCCCATGATAGTTTAATTCGTAGCTAATTTAGTACTTCCATCATTTCTCGTGGGATTAGGCTAATTAAGGTGCATAATTATTTTTAGAACAATATGATTAGTTTGGTAGAAGACTATTAGATGTCCACCATACGAGTATGCTCCCAAATAGATTCCCTTAGTTCTTAAAGCAGATTAGGTCTTAAAATATATTGATTGTCCACCAACGTATGTTGCATCTAATTTAGAGAAGTAGTCGTTTCAATGCCCACCATGGCGACTATCGAATAATTAAGGGGGGATAGAGGATGTGTCAGTTTAATTACGACGTCCTATAACTAATTGATTTATATGGATTAATTCATCTTTAGTGTCAATGATAGATTTTTTGTGTGTGAATCATCTTGCTGAACCCATTTATTTGCATATTTTTATTTGAATATTTATTCCTGCTTTTTACTTTCTTATTTTAGGATTTAAAAAACCCCGAATTTTGTGTGATCGCTAACCAACTTTATAGATTAATAGAAATTTAATGTTTAAAATATTTGTTCTCTGTGTTTGATACATGTTTGCTATACTGATTTAAGTTCTAAAATATTTGCAGAATTTATTTGGTGAAAACAACGATCACTACAAGTTTTTTTAAAAATCGTGCAAAAAGTAAAGTAGACAAGATAATTGGGATGGAGGGAGTATAAAATGATACAACGGATGTGAAGCCCACACACGGACACGTCGATGCTTGCCCCTGCCCCTGCCCCTGCCCCTTATTGTGCACCTTTATCATGTTATTAGTAGGAGGGACACAGGCAAGCCGGCACACATTTATTATCCACTTTACATTATGGTTTCCTTTTCATGTTATTTTATTTGCAATTTTGTTGTTGCGTCCTTTGGCATCCTAGGCCTTCTTAAGGTTTCTAGAAATTGATATTTAAACTCTTTATATTGGGTAGCGTCGTAGTTTTTGGCAAAGTTGAATTCGAATTATCATAATTTCTTTCCCAATTTGACTCTCTCAGTTTATTGTCTTATGGGAAGTCTAAAGCCGGTATTTGGACGAGTTCGAATCAACGGATTTAGTAGGATCGACATTGGTATTCAAGTGAATTAACAACTGAGATCAATTTTCACCTTGGCGCTACATCAACTACGAACCATATATAATCATTTTATATTTTATGCATAATCCTTGTATATTTTATACAAAAACACTTGTAATTTTATACTTTTGTTTTCTACATAAAACATATAGATTATGCAAAATGTAAAGTTACAGGTTTTTTGTATAAAAATCATAAAAAATATGCATAAAATATATAAGGATTATGTATAGGGATGGCAAAATGGCAGGTTGGGTCCGGGTATCATACTACCCGGACCCGCCCCGCACAACGGACCCGCGGACCCGCCCCGCCCCGTGGACCCGTACGGGTCTGCACCTTTGGCCCCGGAACCGGACCCGCACGGGGCGGGTCCTACCCACCCCGCCCCGTAGTTTTTTTTTTTTTTTCATTACTACAAAAACACTATTCACTATGAAATAATCAAGTTGCAAAACCTGTTATCGTCAATACTACTACAACAAATATAAAACAAACACAATTTCATATGTTCGGATATTACCAAATAAACAAAATACAAATTATAAAGTCATAAAGATGTTCAAATCATAAAGATGTTCATATCCTCATAGATAATTACAATTTAAATATAGTATATTGAATTCTAGAAAATTAATATTTATATTTTATAAGCTAATTTTTTGTTAAATGTATCAATTTTTTTTTTAGTATGTAATATTCTTATATATAACTATACATGTAAAATATTAACAAATGTGAACATTAGCTCAAACGGCATAAGTGCATATAAAGAAATTATTGATACGTGTTCGAATCTCACAAGTAACACTTTTACACTTCTAAATTCTAATTTGTTACGGGGCGGGTCCGGGCGGGGCGGATCTATACGGGTCTATACGGGCGGGTCTAAACGGGGCTGGGCGGGTCCACGGCTGGAACCGGAACCGCCCCGGACCCGATACGGGTCGGGTTCGGAACCGCCCCACACTCCTACGGGGCGGGTATTACCCACCCCATTGCGTGCGGGTCCGACGGGTCCGGATCTTTTTGCCATCCCTAATTATGTATAAAATTTATATACATGGGAAGGTTCCCATTATGAACAGTCTTTATCATGGGAATGTGTGACACTATACTTTCAAGTTCAAAACAAGTATATTGCACTTGTATTTATAAGATTACAAAAAAAATCATTTATATTTAAAATGCATTATCACCATCTATAAAATATAATTCATTTGTCTTCAAAAGAATTGGGGTCTCACAATCACTAGCCAATATATATATGCACATGTAAAGAAACTGAAGCGTGGGGGTTTGATGGTTGCCTACTTGCCTTGTCACAATTCCTCGGACTTTTTTTTCCTTGATTTTATTACTTTATTTATTGCACATAATACAAAGGATGTGAAGCCCACACACGGACACGTGGATGCCTGCCCTGCAGCTTGGCCTGGTCATTATAGTGTATTTAAAATAATTTTCAAGGGAACTTTCTTCTTTTATCCACTTTTATATAAAAAAATATAAAATTACTCATTCCTTAAATTTATATTCACCAAATACACAAGATTACCAATTTGCCTTCAAATTTTCCTCAGTTTTTTTTTTGTTAAAATCTTTCAGTGTCAATGGAGTGCCTATAGGTGCTTATGGCACCCTTAGGCACTTCGTTATTTAAATTTTAGTGCCTAAGGGTGCCAATCATTTTATCGGCACCCATAGGCACTATATAATTTTTTTTTAAATCAGCATATTCCCTCTATCGGCCTACAACTTCTTCGGCCGATAGAGGGACTCTTTTTCGAATTATTCTATGAGTGCCTAAGGGTGCCGATCATGTTATCGGCACCCATAGGCACTATGTATTTTTTTTAAACCAACATGTTCCGTCTATCGGCCTACAACTTCTAGGGCCGATAGAGGGACTCTTTTTCGTATTATTCTATGAGTGCCTAAGGGTGCCGATCATGTTATCGGCACCTATAGGCACTATGTATTTTTTTTAAACATGAATTCGAAATAACAATTTTTTTAGCATGAAGTGCCTATAGGTGCCGATGGGTGCCTATCACAGAATCGCAGTGCCTTTACTCGCAGTGCCTATGGGTGCCTAAGGGTTATTTGCTCTATCGACACTGGCAATTATATTCGGTGCCTATCGCAGAATTGCAGTGCCTTTACTCGCAGCTTTTGACTAACTTTTATGAATTAAAAAAAAATTTAAATACCAAGTGCCGATGACAGTACCTTTGACAGTGCCGATGAGTTGCCTTAGCCAATCGGCACTCGTTGTTATACCTATTTATCAATTGTCTTATTAACAAAAAAAAAATTAAGAGTGTCCATGGCAGTACCTTTGGTAGTGCCTATTGACTGCTTTTGCCTATCGGCACTCGTAATTTAAATTGTTTATCAATTATTTGATTAAGAAAAATTATTTTTGAAATTGGATAATTCTAGTGCCGATGACAAACAATCGGCACCCGTAGGGTCTCATCGGCACCAGTTTGCCAATTGAAAAAAGTAAGGGTAAATAGGTAATATCGAGTATTCTCTAACTATTATTATAGTTGGTGAGTATATTTGTATTTTTTTAATGAAAATGGTTAAAAAGACATATTTCCACAATTTTCAATCACAGCTTATAGTTTTCAATTGATAAGTGCGTGATTGGACATTAGCTTTCAGATCAAATTTTCTATCAAATAATGTCATAATAATGAAGTTGTTTAAGTGGCTACACAACTTTCAATTATTAAAACTTACAATTTATCTAATTTATTGGAGAAGTTTGTACTCCAAATATTTCTTTAATTCTCAAATAATCATTAACCCTAAAAGTAATAGTATTTCTTATCAATTATCAACTTTAATTATAATTACTTCTTAATGAATTAGTTACCAGTTTTAATTATAATTATTTCTTAATAAATCAGTTATCAGTTTAAGTATGATTATTAGTTTTTTTATATAAATTCTTCAAATTTAACTAATTATATATTGAGAATCTCGACTTTTATATTAATATTTTTTTCATATTCATTTTATAATCATTGTTGTTTCAGCTACATAATTAATAAAGTTATATAAAAACTCGACTTCTAAATTAATATTTTTTTCATTTTCATTTTATGATCATTGTTGTTTCAGCTACATAATCAATAAAGTTATATAAAAATATTATTAGTATGACTTCATACAATTAAATAGTATTTAATATTTAATATCATGATATATTTATACTAATACATTATATTAGAAGTTTATATAATATACAGATTAATTTAATATTTTATAATACTAAGGTCGAAATTATAATAAAAAAATAATTTTATTAATTTTATTAATTATTATTATAAATTATAATTATTTATTAATAATATTAGAAGTAAGACATACATTTCATTTAAAAAGTAAAAAAAGTTGTTGCTATCATTAACATTTCAATCACTATTTTCCCTATTTTTAACACTTCTTTTCAAACACCTGCCGATTCTTAAATCAATATCTTTTTGTCGTTTTAAGCAATATCTTTTCAAACACTTTAAATCAATATCTTTTCAATATCTTTTCAAACACCCTTTAAATCTTGAGGGGTAGTATTTAATTCTTAAATCAATATCTTTTCAAACACTTTCAATATTTTTCAATAAGTTACATTTACTCCAAACACCTTTAAATCTTGAGGGGTAGTATTTACATTTCAGATATTCTTCTAATTATTGTTTTTATTTAATTTTGGCCAAATGTTTTCACATGTTAATTTTGTTTTAGTTCAATACAATGTGATTTGATGAGTGAGAAAAGTACAAAATAAATAAACGATCACATTTGTTTTATCCTAGAAAGAAAGTGAAATGCATAATTTCTCTGGCCTTGCCGTTACGCAAAGGGCAAATTTTTCAACTCCTAGTCGCCTGAAAATCATTTTCTGATTCTTTATTTATTTTTCTTAATATCTCTAGCATCCGTAAATATCGAAGGACTTTTCCTAGAGAAGTCCTGGAAGCCTCGTACAAGTATTTACATTTCAGATATTATTCTAACTATTGTTTTTATTTATTTTTGGCCAAATGTCTTCACATATTAATAATTATATATCGCTTTACCATTTCTTAAATCCTATTAGAAATTTAGAATTAGGAAAAACAAGTTTACACTAAACACAAACACATATAAAATAATATGTTCGTTTTTTTCCTTATTTATTTAATTAATGAATTAATAGTTTAATTAGAATGCAAGAATGTATGCACAAATTATATATAAAATTGTTATAATTTCCATACCCCGCCCACCACAAACCCACTATATCCACACACACAACTCAAATCCTATATAAATCCCATTTTGATATGTAATGTAATTTTTTATTAAAAGAAATTGTTTTTCGCTCCTCAAATTATTTTGGATTTTCATACCGAAATTAAATTTTACCCATTTTCTCTTAATTCTGAATCTACCATAGACCTTGTAAGTTATTGGGGTGTTTCTATTTTTCTCTGTCTTTACTGTCTTGTTTTAGGCGCAATTCCGACCATTTTAACCCAATCCTGCAATTTCATGTGTTGAAATAATCATAGAAAAACCAGCTTAGTAATTTAAATAAAGTTAATTGCATTCCCACACTATCGTTCTAAGAAAAGATCATCGAATCGAAAGATCGTAATTGAAACATATATAAGATAGATATTTTAGGTCGTTAATGTAACTCCCCAAAAATATTTTAAAATACTAAGGCTAAAAATAATTGTTTTAATAAATACAAAAGAGAAGTTTTTCCTAAACAACTAAAAAACAGTGAATCGAGTAATGAGAAAGTTTTTAATTTCAATTTGTAAATAAAGTTTGAATTTCATTTAAGTTTTATTTTGGAAATAAATATATTTTTTATTGGATGTGTCAACTTCAAGAAATTTATAGAACTAACGGATATAGTTGTCGAGTCCTTTTTTGGGCCCTTTCTAGAACGAGTTTGAATCTCGATATGCCCCACATAAAGGTTCCCCAGAAACACCAGAACCATACAACATATTCCCTCGAACAATAAAACATGGAATAACAACAAATTAATTTTTTTTAACCTTTATGTTAGATTTCTAAAATTAAATAGAGAGACAATCACAATCTACGAATAAACGTATATATAATCATCAAAAACCACTACAAGTGAAGCATATCAATTTATTTTCTCTCAACACTGTAATACGATTCCCACCAGCTAACCAAATTCAAACAAGGAAAATTACAATTTCCTAATTTATTTCCAGAATTATTGCAAATCTCAACAAATAAATACAACCTATTAACACTGCATCATGTACAAAATTTAGCACAATCATATCATCGAGGTTATATTCGAAATCACCTATAATAACAACAACATTGAAGTTTAATATCAGAAACCGTCCATAAAACCAAAACGGACCGAAATATTACAGCAATTCTTCGATACACATATTAATAGAACTACAATAAACCAATCAACGACAATCAAACACAAAAACAAACCGTAGGAACAGATAACAGCGGCGCAAAGTAGAAATGATCGACACAGTAAGAAGTTTTCGATGGGAAGAAAAAACCCTAGTCCCTCTTCCGTACCTAAGAAAAAATAAACACACAAATTAGCATAAAAAAGATAATATAATAACACAAATGGGCTTTATGAGATTACTAATTATGTATCACGACAAAATCTATGTATATATATAGAACTGGCTTATTTGACCCGAAAATTAGCCCACTTAACACGTATGATTATACATCTATTTTAATAAGAATATATATTATATTATCTGCATTTTAAATTTTAAATAATAATTTTTTTAATAACTAATTGAGGACTTTATATGTAGAATAATTTAAACTCCACAGTCAAATCTAATATAAATCTAATTGTTTTTATAAGCGAAGGTCTATATATCAAATTTATTTTTAATATACTATTATATATTATTTTGAATACCTTAGTAATACAGAATAAGAGCACTAAATATATAATAACATATATTTTACAACTTGACTAATAATTATATATATTTTTCAACAAATATTGATCAAAAGATGCATCACATCTTAATTTTCATTATATCTAGAAAGCAAGACACATTTTTAAGTACAAATAATTAGAAAAGTACATACCTAAAGAAGTATACAAAAATACATAAGTTATAGATACAACATGTAGAAAAAGTACAAAATACAAAATAGTAACTAAATTACATAATACAAATCAAACTAGATGTATAGAGTATCATCATGGTAGAATATATACTACCTTTTTTATGCATCCTTCCTAACATCGTAATAGTCTTCATTGTAATATTATACATATAAGCAAGAATAGAAACACGCAGAACAACCACACCATTAACAAAAGCAAGCGGTTCCATGAACGGGGTATTCGTAAATTTAGATAATCTCTTCTTTATTCCACAAAAGAGTATAGGATCCACATCATTAAGTGCGACCAAACTTGCAGTAGATTCAATCTTCCACAGAGATTCATATGGTTCATTCAAACTCCACACCTGCAACCCATGCTCAGAAAGAATAGCATAGTGAAGGCATCCTCCAGACTTACCAATACACATCTCTGGAAAGAATTTATTAAACTGACTGGTTGGAAGCAGATTTGCAATAAGATAAGCTAATTCATGGTGACAATCGAACATAGAAACTCCATTTTGGTATGTCAACCAATATACGATACCATCAAGTTCAACTGCTCTACCCTTGACCCTATCATAACGACATACACATTCTGCAACGGACCTCACCCATTCTCTCCTCACGGAACAATAAACATTAAAGATAAACCTACAATCACCACCAATTTCCACAACAGTGCGGACATCAACCAACGTGAACTGGAAAACACCATCCACGACATTTTCCGGATATAAGAACATTTTTCTCTGAAAGAATTACATTCTCACTTTTGCTAGCTAAGGAAACTTTTGCCGAACAGCGATTGTGTTCTAGTCAGGCAGACTATGGATCTATTAAACAGTTATATTGAAAATAATGAAACTCTAACTTATCCATTCATTACTATTATGCATGTCATTCCATTGATTCCCTCTCTAGCCACTTTATCATACTGTCTTTCTTTTGTTTGGGAGAGCTTTCTCGGAGATAGTGAAGCTTTAGGTGCTCGCACACATTCCCTTGCTTATAAATCTTTTTCCATTTGATGGAAACACACTTCTTTCTCTCTCGTCTTCTGGTACTATCAGTTCGTATTGTCTTCTGGTGTTTCATGTACCTTTTCTGTCTTTAGGACAAGGCTTGTAGCAGTTGCAACTCAGAAGTTCATTGTAGACGTGGCAACAGATGCTCTTCAGTATGTTCTTATTCTTTTCCCTTTGCTGTTTATATTTTTATGTGGTTCATTTGGGTCTTTTGCTATCTCAATGTAGGCAGTGTAAGGCAAGGCAGTCAACTATAATCAAGGACAAAAGAGATAAGCAACAAAAGGTTCATAAATATTAGTATTTTTTATTAATTTGAAAGGTTTTTTCAAGTTTTAACAAGTACTTCACAACAGGATAAGCGTTTGATCTTGACGATGGAGGACCTTTCCAAAGCTCTACGCGAGGTAGCTGCCTTAATTTCCATGGTTCTATGCTTCTTCTTGTGAGATTTAAAACCAAGTAGTTGATTGATAGTAACTGATCTTTCTCCATGTGAATTGCAGTATGGCGTCAATGTGAAACATCAAGAGTACTTTGCTGACAGTCCATCTGCTGGTTTAGATCCTGCCTCGAGAGACGAGTGACAACTTGCCTCTCTATCTGTAGGTTTATTCATATGTTAATGGAGGTCTGCTTGATTTAGCTTGCTTGCATATTTTGTGGATGATACTTTTTGATTATGTATTCCATCAAAGTTCACCCTCTCACGTACTTGCAGTTGTTACTATGAAGTATACTGCGTTATTTTAATAGGAATGACTTGTTTCTATGTGAATTTGGCGCTTAGTTTGATTTGTAATTTATATAGAAACAAAGTACGTACATGCACGCATGATATAATATAATAAAGAGATATTCTTCTGTAAATGCACCAATTTTTTTCAAAATTTCTTTTTCTTTTTTCACACGAAATTTCAATTTAGTTTGTAAATATTTATTTGTTTCAAATTGCATAGCGATCAAAAACTCAGCAAAATTAAGACTAACAAGTCTAACATAGTGTAGGATAGTTTGAAAAGGGAAAGTGGGCTAATGGTAAAAAAATAGTATCCCTTTCATCCCACCAATCTTGCAACATTATCAAAAATATAAAGAAAATGAGTAGACCACAATCACTTAAACAAGTAGCTCTACTATTTTTTTACTTTACACCACTACTTTACATCTTTACACCTACTATCTTAAAATCCTTGTAGAGACCTCAATGCTAGTAGAACGGAAGGAGTATAAAGTAATGAGATTCACCATAATGTATAGATTCTCAATATACACGAACTTTTGCAAATTCAATCTCGATATGCCCCACATAAAGGTCTCTTGGACTCGACATATTCTATAAATTTATAGAACGAACGGATATGTTGTCGATATGCAAATTCAAGAAATTTATAGAACTAACGGATATTGTATCTAGGTTTTTCCATCTCAATTTGGGCCCTTTTTTCAATCAATCCGGTGTCGAACTATTATCTTAGAAACCTTCTTCGGGCAATGGGAGTGCCAGGTGGAGTTGGTTGCGGATAATACTTGGTGTCTTAAACGTGGTTGGAGTCGTTTCCTGCGTGAAAATGACGTGACGTTGCACAACTTTTTGACGTTTGCTCCTCGTTCTGTTACACATATTTTTGTTACGATATTTGGTGTGAACGAATGTTTGAAGACTGAGTTGCCTTTGTTGAATAACAATATTGGTGATGAAGATGACTAAGGTGGGAACGAGTATGTGGTTATTTCAAATGATCTTTTGGTGGTGTCTTTTTATCGAGGGGCGTATTTATTTTGTAATTTGTTTTTCGATCTTTGTAGAAGTTTTAAAGAATTGATTGTGTATGTTTCGATTCTGTTGTTTAGATGCTTTGTTTTGATGAGTTTGTGTTGGATATGGTTGAAAGAATCTTAATGTGTTTATATTTTTTAAAGTTCTTATTTTGCTTCTATTTTGTGTGCATATATATTTGAATTGTAGGTGGCTGAGTCAAGGCTAAATGATTTTTTGGAAATCAAATTTATATTGTTTATTTTTATTTGGACTTAACCCGTGTATGTATTGTATTTGTTTGAAACAAAGAATTGCTTACATAGAGAACGGAGGAGAGCACTCGCCAATAAAATTCATGATTTTTGAAAGAGAAAGGAAATTGGAATTGGGAATTAGAAATAGGAGAAGACAAAAACGATTTGACCGTGTCGTGTACACTTAGAGCTTAATTTGTGGAGAAGCCACGGCGGGCTTCGTATGTTGTAAATTTAGATGTATGTTGGATTAACTTTTTATATAAAGGTATTTTGACAATGTATGAATATTTGTATTTTGTAACTCTGTAACTTGTTAATTTCATTATACGAAAGAAACTAGAACCAAGAGAACATGTATTAAAAAAAAATCTATTAACTTTAAAAGCTATATATCGGGGACACCAACGAAACATACAGCCGAAAATTCAGAACACCTTACGCACATCAAACGATCCTTAAGAGTCGTTAAACCCATACTCATAATCATATGGAATCGCACAGATTCACATAGATAAATAAATATAATCATTCTAATTACCAATGAAATGTATGTACACCAGAGACGAACATATAAAGAAAACCCAAAAAAGGGTATTCCACTTATCTTACATTTCGCGTTTGCAATGGAGATATACTGGCCATTTGATATTAATTTACATAATTTTTAATTGGTTTAGTATTGATCTTGTCCAATACCGTGAAACGCACGAGTGCGACACTAGTATAATCTAATTTTGTTATATTTTCACCAACAAGAATTACACTCTTCTCTTTCAAGTTTTCAACAACAAAAAATTAAAACTCTAATAGAATTTTTATCATACGGTGAAGAGTAGGGGTGTAACGGTTTGGTTCGGTTCGGTTTAAGGTGCACTTTACTTTTGGAACCGAACCGAACCGAACCGCTTAGAAATGGTTCGGTTCGGTTCGGTTCATCGGTTCTACCTTTTTTAAATCATAAATAGATTTTTTTGAACCATAATATTCTATACATGTTTGACGTTAATGAAATCCAAGCACGACAACTCCAAAGTATTAACAAAATATAAATATACTAAACATAACTACAAAAGTTAATCTCCAACTAGGGCTCCAAAATATTAACAAAATATAAATATACTTAACATAACTACAATAGTTAATCTCCAACTAGGGGAAACAAATTCATGACTCCACAATCCACATAGGCAGTAGCAAAATGAAACAACTTCATGACTCCACATAAATGGATGAACTAAGAACTCCCAGAAAAAATTCCTACGGATGGAGGACTTGTTCAACTTTTACGTTTTGGTAGAAAAAGTGAAAATAGTATTGAGAATGAATTGAGAAATGATAAAGAAGATGGAAATGAGAATTGAGAAGACAGAAAAGTGGTGTAGTCAGTACTCAGTTGTGCGACGTGTCCTACTGCCCTAGTGTAATAGTAGTATTAACATCTCTTTTTTAATTACATATTTACAAATGTATCAATTACCTACTATACCCCTAGTAATCACATATTAGTATACTACCTAGTAAGTAATATGTAGTTTTAACAAAAATCTTTGTATTTCATTCGGTTCCATTGGTTCGGTTCGGTTTGAGCGGTTTCTAAACTTTTGGAACCGTGAACCGAACCAATTGTAAACGGTTTCGAAAAATATAAATCAAACCGAACCATGAAACTGAACCGAACCGCATTTTTCGGTTTGGTTCGGTTCAGTTCCGTCGGTTTCGCGGTTTGGACCGGAACCACTTACACCCCTAGACTGAAGAGGATCCTGTGATATTTTTTTTTTAATTTTTTAAAAGATGACCAACCTTTGGGGAAATACAATACATATTAAATTGGGACTGAATCTGCTCTCTATTTTTTCTAATATTTAATCGGTGTCCAATTTTTACTATTAATAGAACAATAACACGAGATTTATGAACCTAATATATAAAATAATTTATATATTTAAAATAAATAGAGATATATGGCATTATTTCATTGATAGACATAAATGAAATATTAAATGAACATTAAAAAAAATTGACAACAGATTTTATTTTTAATTTTATACTATCATTTAGTGCCCATAATATAACAAGTTTTATTCAAATTAAAAGGAAACACAATACATCATAGGTGACCAACTAACTATTAGGCAGTTGTTGGCAACACAATATATAAAAACCACAACGCTAGAGGAGCAACACAAATACATCAATAGGTATATATCTGTATGGAATCCAAGCGGAGGATCGGCTACAGAGTCTTCGCTCCATCAAACTCAAAATCTGGAATAAAAAGACATAGGATTGTACCTTATACTCCTCAGCAAAATGGAGTTGTTGAGAGAATGAATAGGACCATTTTGGATAAGGTCATATGCATGCTTGGGTCTGCAGGTCTATCTAAGACTTTCTGGGGCATTACTGCCCTTGTTGCAACTTATTTAATTAACATATTGCCTTCTGCACATCTAAATGGTAAGTGTCCTGAGTCTGTTTTTTCTGGTAAGCCCCTTGATTTGTCAAATCTTCGTGTGTTTGGTTGTGCTGCCTTTGTGCATCAAAAATGTGATAAACTTGATCCTAGAGGTAAGAAATGTATCTTTCTTGGATATCCTGAGGGGGTTAAAGGGTATAGATTGTGGGATAGAAGTCAACCTGGCTTTAATATCATTATCAGTAGAGATGTGATATTTAATGAACTTGATTTCCCTTGTTTACCTTCCCCTATTGCTCATGTGAATGATTCTGCCTCTGGTGATGAGTTTAAGGTGGAGCCTCAGGCTCAGTCTAATTCTGATTCTGTGTTTTCTGAGTCTATTAATGTGTCTGAGTCTGACTCTAAAACTGTTTCTGAACATGATAATGATTCTGAAATTGATCCTCATCATGAACCTGATGTGAATGTTGATATGCTAAATGGTGATAATGTGTCTGGAAGTGATCCCTCCCTATCTGATTATGAGTTTGCCAGGGACAGATCTAAGAGGAACATTAGAACTCCCCCAAAGTTTGATGACTATGTGATGTCAATGTATGCTTTCAGTGTTTATGATTCGTTGGATTCTTAACCTACATCCTATCCTGATGCTATTAAATATGTGAATGTTGATCAGTGGTTAAACGCTATGAAGTCTGAGATGAATTCTCTGCATGGAAATCAAACCTGGACTCTTGTACCTAAACCTGATAACTGTTCTGTTGTGGACTGTAAGTGGTTATTTAAGGTCAAACAAGAAGTCAAATCTATTAGGTTTAAGGCTAGACTTGTAGCAAAGGATTTTACTCAAAAGGAGGGGGTAGATTACTCTGAAATCTTTGCTCCTGTTGTAAAATTTACCACAATGAGAATTATGCTTGCTCTTGTTGCTCATTTTAACTGGGAATTAAAGCAAATGGATGTAACTACTGATTTCCTGCATGGTGATCTAGACAAGACCATTTATATGAAGCAGCCTGAGGGATTTGTGGCTCCAGGTAAGGAAAATCATGTGTGTCTTCTCAAAAAGGCCTTATATGGACTAAAACAATCCCCTAGACAGTGGAACGTCAAGTTTGATCAATGTTTGCAGTCTCTCAACTTTAAAAGAAGTGCTTTTGATCACTGCCTTTACTTTAAGGAGTCATCTTCTCTTCCTCTCTACTTGCTTCTATATGTTGATGATATGCTCATCTCTGGTCCTTGTCCGAAAACTATGAAGCATGTTCAAAAGTGTCTTTGTGATAATTTTGAAATGAAAGATTTAGGGGATGCTAAGAGGATTTTGGGTATGAACATAGAAAGAGATAGGAAAAATTGTACACTTGTGTTAAATCAGATTTCATATGTTGAAAAGATTTTGAGTAAATTCTCCATGTCTGCTGCCAAGTCTGTGAATGTACCACTTGCCTCTCACTTTGTTCTATGTAATAATCAGTCTCCTAAATTTGTTTCTGACATTAATGCTATGAAGAAGGTGTCTTATTCCAATGCCATTGGCTCTGTTATGTACTTGATGATTAGCACTAGGCCTGATATTGCATATGTTGTTAGTTGCTTAAGTAGGTACATGTCTAATCCTAGTATGGATCATTGGAATGCTCTTAAATGGCTGCTTAGATATTTGAAAGCTACTATGCATGTTGGTTTAAGATTTTCTAATTGTGTTGTTGGAACCAAACTTGTTGGTTATGTGGACTCTAATTATGCAAATGATAGGGACAATAGGAAATCAACCACTTCTTATGTGTTCACCTTATGTGGTTCTTGCATTAGTTGGAAGTCACAGCTTCAGTCTATTGTTGTCTTATCTACTACTGAGTGAGAATATTTGGCTACAACTGAAGCTTTAAAAGAAGCCATCTATCTTAAAGGTCTATTGTCTGAAATTGGTTATTTGTGTCAAGATTTAACCCTGTTTTCAGATAGTCAATCAGCCATTCAACTCTGTAAAAACCCTGTTTTTCATGATAGAACAAAACATATTTGTAACACCCCAATTTTCATAACTTTTTAAGGAGACGTCACCACATGCATAAACTTTGTCATTAAATTTAATTTTTAAATAACTTTAATAAATCTTTTCATAAAAAGAAAGGTTTAATGTGAAACTTCATAACAGCGGAAGTCTTAAAAATAAAAGCACTTGCGACTACTAGTTTTCGGAAAATGCGATGGAACGAAAGTGATTAGTTCATGATAAAACTAAATTAATGCAGTAAGAATTTTCATTATTTCTTTCTCGTATAAGTGTGTGACCATCACCATCCTACACTTCAAGCATCTGTCGGACCATGATCTGAAAAAGTGAAAATATAAATGGTGAGTACGACTACTCAGTGGGGTCAAACATTATCCAAACTGTAAACTATAAAGAATTTAACATGAGAAATTAGATATGCAAGTCCGGAGGCTTAACCCGAAGGTTTTACTGTGTGAATGCCCGAGGGCTAACCCAAAGGTTTTACTGCGTGAATTGCCCGAAGGCTAACCTGAAGGTTTTACTGCGTGAATTGTCGTGAATTGCCCGAAGGCTAACCCGAAGGTTTTACTATGTAAATTGCCTGAAGGCTCTGCCTGTACTGAATAACGCATGAAAAAAATTGTATAGTGTATAATAAGGATAAAGAAAAACCCCACCTTAACCTTTTGAGTGAATGAAAAATAATGGATATCAATGTTTAAGTCCTGCGCGCCGATCATATACATGGAAATTTATCTTAATGACTCTATATGAAATGTCATGCATGCACCACCAATTTCAATAATTCATAAATACAAATAGATCATAATAATCAAGCAATGCATATTATACATAATCTACTTATTAACATGCATTTTTAACGATTTCACATGGTAATAATCTTAAGTATATTAAACACAATTTTAATTCTATTGACAATTCATTCGTGCATCGAGTAATTCGGCAATTCTATTATGAGCGATTAAGGGGTATTTATAGGCTTAGAATAAATTATCTAAAGATCTCTAATCATAAAAGGTATCAAATATATTTTATCCATAATTATTTTCGTCATTTTATCTCCTATATAGAATTTATTATATCACTTAATACTTAAGAGATTCAATCATAGTTGAATTAGGATATTGACACAATTAAAATTGATACTAAAATATGAATATCATACATAAAATTACTATTTTAATCATAAAACTTAATATAAAATTATCTCCTAATTATTTCACACAAATATAATATATTATATCATTTCATGAATCCTAGTAGGTATAGGAAATTCAAAATAAATAAATAATATTTTTGCTCATAATTATATCATTATTTATATCTCAACAATAAACAATATAATCACAATATGGTATAAATAAACACATTCAAAGTTCAAAATAAATTTACGTAATACAACTGATTTAATGACAAATAAGATAAATGCTTTAATTTTCATTTAAATTTCTAAGGCGCGACTTACAGAACTAAAACACTTGATAACATGCATGAATAGATATGCATTGCATTTTATATTGAAAATTTCGGGGTGTTACAATATTGATGTTAGGTTCCATTTCATTAGGGATATTGTTGATAAGGGCATTGTTAAGTTGGAAAAAATTCATACATATTTGAACCCGGTTGAAATGGGAACTAAATGTAAAACTGAACACATGTCTGAAGATTCTGAATCTTAATCTTGGTTAATCTGTGTGGTTATCACTTAAAAATTAGTCTAGATGTTTTTCTGTCTTTGTTTCCTTCTTCTGTTACCTTTGTCCTTGTTCTTTGCTTGTGTGCTTCTGTTTTTTCTTTGTTGTCTGTTTGCAGGTTTCTGTGGAGTGAGGTATGTGAGTCTATCCCATGGCGATGATGACACTTTTCCCTTTGGGTATCTTTCATGGTTTATCCATGGCACACCACTGCTGGGCCTAAGGTGGAGATTGTTGAAATATTAGGTCCAGCCCAATAACCCTATTTGGCATGCTTGCTCTTGTGCGGCCCAGCCCATCTCTTCGGCCCAGTTGAGTGATGTTGCCCTATGTATATATAGCGATGCAACGTCGACTCCTTGCCCTAGTTTGATTGTGCACAGCCGAAGTGTTCTACACAGTTTCTTCTCCATTCTCTCTGTGAGATCGAGTGTGTGTGTGTAGTAACTTGTATAGGCTTGCTATCAGGCTCGTTTGGCCGACTGTGTTGTTGGGTTATAGTGGTGTGTGTGAGCCCTATCTTTATTTGGGTGTCTGAGCCATTGTAATACGAGATTCTTTGTATTTGTATGCTATAAATCGACGGATCGATTCCGAACAAAAATCATTTTTTCTTGGACAACAGCTAGTTTGCCGAATGAAGAGTCTTTTACTGTTGATTTTCATTGAGCAAACCTGCAAACCACACAGAAGAGTTCAACCACCCTAGGCTAACCATAGATGACAGACAACACATAGCGGTTCCAATGGGATTTGAACATAACCATAGATGACAGGCAACACATAGCGGTTCCAATGGGATTTGAACCCATGACCTATCAGTCCCGGGCCACCCACCTTCACCGCTACGTCATCGCAAGGGGACAACTCTAATAGAATTTTTATTATACGGTGAAGAGGATCATGTGATATTTTTTTAAAATTTTTTTAAAAGATGACCAACCTTTGGGGAAATGCAATACATATTAAATTGGGACTGAATCTGCTCTCCATTTTTTCTAATAATTAATCGGTGTCCAATTTTTACTATTAAAAGAACAATAACACAAGATTTACGAACCGAACATATAAATTAATTTATGTATTTAAAATAAATAGAGATATATGGCATTATTTCATTGATAGACATAAATGAAATATTAATTGGACATAAAAAAAATTGACAATAGATTTTATTTTTAATTTTATACTATCATTTAGTGCCCATAATATAACAAGTTTTATTCAAATTAAAAGGAAACAATACATCATAGTTGACCAACTAACCATTAGGCAGTTGTTGGCAACACAATATATAAAAACCACAACGCTAGAGGAGCAACACAAATACATCAATAGGTATATATATATATATATATATATATATATATCTATATGGAATCCAGAGCCTTCCCTCCATGAAACTCAAAGCTGAAGTTGAAGTAATTGACGCCGGTAAAAACACCATCAACCTCATCAGTTACCTCAACCGTGCCATCGGTGGAACTCCTGTCCTCCTGCTTGTATGAGAAGGGAATACTGCAGGTCCCCACCGATCCAGTGTAACGAACTAAACCCGTAGTCCTTGCTGGCACACGAACTGAACCCGTTGCCTTAACCACTCTCTTAGTGGTGGTGGTGGTGTTCCACTCAAACGCACCTGTTACCAAATAAGATATCTCAACCGCTCCCCTCGTAATGCCTAGCACATTAGCTTCGATGGTGGTGTTCACGCCAGCCGTGATGGATAAGCTACGACCGAAAGAAAAAGATCTCTCGTCTTCATATGTGACCTCCACAGCAATAAAAGCCTCCCCTTCTCCTGGGTTAGTAGCATCAGTGGTGCCTGCCAAATAAGGGTTTTGGTTGTATATCCGAGCATCCTTCATCCTATACTTGATACCGTAGATCTTTCTCCGCTGCACGAGTTCTTGCACTTCAAATTTGGCGTACTGGTTGGTAGTGGAAGCTGAAGCATTAAGACAATCTGTCTTCCTTTCCGTACTGAGACGTGCGCAGAACTTTTTGTTCGCCAGGGCTTCCAGGAAGATGATGGTGTTATTATCTTCTTTCACCGGCCTGAAGTGGGTGTCGAGGTTGCTCGAGTCTCCATCAGCGTCGGCGTCGCCCCATATCCATTCAGGGCTGCGCCTCCAGAACTTTCCCAAGTAAACAGACTTGATCCGGATATTTCCGTTCGGAAGAAGGGAGACCTCGTGGCCGGATTCTTCCTGGTTAGGATCATCCGATGAGAACTGCAAGTAGGGGTGGCCTTCCGTCCAGACTGCCATGAGATACTTGCCGTTGTCTCCTTTGAACGCCACGTGCTTAGGCAGTTTAACTATGTTCTCCGAGTTCACCACGGTGAAACGAGGGTGATCATCGATTGCCTCATCGTAGACAAAAATCTCAGAGCCCGTTTCGAGTGGGGCCACATACCCTCCGCTTTGGACGTGTTTGATGGAGAGGATAGTTTCCTTATTCTCGAGTTCGATACGGAACAAGGTGCATGATGGTTTGGATGTGTCTTCCTCCGGCTTGGTGGAGTCGGCCACAAGCCTCCCATCATCTCCATACTGGCCGCGAGCCCAGTATTTGTTGTTGTGACAGAAGCGTAGGTGGAAGTAATCGTCATTAGTTTCCGCCGGCTCAACTTCAATCTTGGCCAAGATGTCGAACAAGCTCCCGTCTTCTTCACATATGACCTCCCTGTCACTCACATATTTCACGCAATACAGTTTCTCTACTTGGAGCACCATGAACCTTGGAAGCACAAACTTTGAGACTGACATGCTTGCTAGCTAGCTAGTCACCACGAAAAGCCAAAAAAAAAAATAGAAACTGTCAACATATCAAAAATAATCAATAAGATACTCCATTAATTTAATGAACATAAAGGATTATTTTAGAGATTACCAGAATTGAGAAGCAGAAATGGTTGTTTGAGGGGGTTTGCTTCGACTGGTCTATTTATAGATAAGTCTGAGGGGGTTTGCTTAGTATTCCCTCCATCCCACATGAATAGTTATGTATTCTATTTCGGGTTGTCACACATAAATGTTTTGTTTCCTAAAAATGAAATTAATTTACCTCACAAAAAAAATCACTTTTTTATGGGCATCATTCACATCATTCTCTCTCTTAACACACAAAAGTCAAATGCATAAATTATTGCGCACGCTGAAAAGAAACAAGATGTTTCATCCGGGACGAAGGGAGTAATACAGTAATGTATGCCATCTGTCTCTATAATACATCTTCTACGTCTTATTGGGCAGCCTCGATATTAATATTGTTCTATTTCCCGAAGGAAAATAAAATTACACTTAAACGTCCTAAAATTCAAGTAGATCAACACCATTTTTTACATACAAAAGTCGAATTTCTTTATTTTCATATAGAAACAAAAAAATAAGATGGTATTATTAAAATGGAGGAAGATAAAATTTCCGTACAGTTACCATCAAACTTCGCACCAATCTACCGCAATATGTTCATCCCCAGTTGGGCTTTGCATTTAAAACCCTCACATGGATTATAGTACAGATCCAGAGAGCTAAGATTGTTAGGAGAAATATTTAACTACAATAAATAATTTGAGATAGCACGTTACATAATGTGTTGAACTGAATGTTGTAATTAATTTCGTGGTGATTCCATCTGCACATGTAGGGCTGCTTAAACGGGTATAGGGTATTCGGTTAATACCCGTACCCGTACTCATACCATGGAGGTATCGGATACCCGATTAACCGAAAATCGGTTAATCGGGTATGTATCGGGTATCAGTTTTTATAAGATAACGGGTATGGGTAAATAATCGATACCCGTTCGGTTAACCCGATACATACCCGATCCAATTAAAGTCACTAATTGATTTTATATTTTTATTAATTTGTCTCCTCCTAATTCCTAAATCCTAATTAGCTTCCTTCCTAATCCTAATTCCTAAGTCAAACAAAACAAATGCGTGAGCCGTGAGCGTGAGCCGTCTCCCGTCTGGGTTCTTCCTTCACTTCACTTCTTCATTCTGAGTCTGGGTTCTTCACTTCACTTCTTCATTATGCGTGAGCCGTCTGGGTTCTTCACTTCACTTCTTCGTCTGCGTGAGCCGTGAGCGTGAGGGAGACGTTCTGTCCTGTGGTTTCGAGCCCTAATTTGAAGGTATTAATTTAAATTTCTACTTCGACTTCGACTTCGAGACTTCAAGCCCTAATTTACGAATGCATTGATGGTATTTGATTTAAATTTCTAACTTCTAAGTCCTAACTTTTACTTAATAGCCCTAAATCTAATTTGTGTTTTTGAATTGATAATGTCTTGATTCGATTCAGTCAGGATTTACGAATTACGATTTACGAATGCATTGCAGCCTTGCCGGCTTTATTCCCGTGTGTTTTCTATGTTCAATTGTGTAATTACTCTTTGCATTGCAGCCTTGCTGGCTTGTTTTATTTGTTTAATTGTGTAATTTGTATTGCATATTATGACTTTAGCCTAGTGAATAATTGAAGCCTTGTTGTCGGCTTGTTTGTTGCATATAGTATAATGTCTAGTCCCCAAAGTCAAGGTACACAAGAAGAAGATAGTAATGTTAATCAGAATCAGTCTGTTGGTGAAGAGTCTGAAGACATTAGGTTGATTCAAGATGTCGAGATCGAAGAAATAACTCGAGAGGAAGCAAGTGATAGACAATCTACAAAAAGGAAGACACCTGCAACCCCAAGGGCTGAGGTTTGGAGTGGATTTGCTACAATATATCTTGAGACAGGGAATCCACCTCAACGTATATGACATGGCAAATGCAACCGGTGTGGAACATTGATAAAAGCAGATTCAAAGAAGAATGGTACAACTGGCCTCAAGAATCATAAAGTTGAGGGAACATGTGTGACAAGAAGAATGCAACAAAGCAAGCTAGTCAATCAACCCTCAACTATAAACTTAATGAAGATGGAACTGGAGGGGGGTCATTGACTAGTTATAAATACGACAAGCAAAAGTGCAGAATGAGATTGGCTGAGATGATTATCCTCGACGAGCTCCCTTTCAGATTCGTAGAGCGAGAAGGGTTCAGGAAGTTTGTGGAAAGCTTGAATCCTGATTTTCGGATCCCAAGCAGACATACAATTAGGATCGACTGTATGAAGTTGTTTTTGCTGCGAAGAGTATCTTTGAAGTGTTTCTTTCAAAAGGAAGGCATGGGAAGAGTCTCTGTAACTACTGATACTTGGACATCAATCAACAACACAAAGGAGATTGGAGATTGCAGAAGAAGATTATTAGCTTTAAAAAAATTTGCAGTCACAAAGGAGAGGACCTTGGCAAAAACTTGATTGCAATGATGGAAGAGTGGGGGCTGAAGAGATTGCTAACTTGCACGATGGACAATGCATCGGCAAATGATAGTGCAATCAAATACATGGTTCCTGTCTTGGAGAGTGGTTCGAGTCTAGTTGATGGGAAGTTCTTCCATGTGCGTTGTGTTGCGCATATCCTTAATCTTGTTGTGATGAGCGGCTTAGGGGAGATCTCCATGTCTGTTAGAAGGGTTAGAGAAGCTGTGAAGTGGATGAAGGCTTCTACATCCCGATTAGACCAATTTAAGGAAGTTGTTAGCCTTTTTAAGATTGAAGACAAGAAAGGTTTGTCATTGGATGTGCCCACGAGATGGAACTCCACCTACTTAATGTTGGATGCCGCCGAGCCATATGAGAAGGCTTTCAAGTGGTTTGAGACAGAGAATCCGAATTACATGCTTGACTTGCTACAGAAGAAGCATGAGGAAGTAGTTATTGGACCACCTCAAGCTATAGATTGGGTTAATATTCGTAGAATGATGGAATACTTGGGAAAATTCTATGAGATTACCCTTATTGTCTCTGGCACGGCATATGTCATGGCACATTTATTTTTCAAGGAAATGTGCGATCTCTTCGAGCTGATTTTGGAGTTAGAGTTGGATGATGATGCTGAAGTGAGTGGGATAGCGTCAAGGATGAGAAAGAAGCTCGAAAAATATTGGATCGAGGAAACTGAGTTGAATCCGAAGATGAACAAGATTCTCTATATTGCTGCAATATTGGATCCAAGGCAAAAAATGCAACATGTGGACAAATGTTTAAAGACTGTCTATGGTGAGAGTCGGGGAGCTGCTTTGGTGGAAGTAGTGAAAAAGCACCTTCATGAGATGTTTGTCTTTTACAAGACACATCATGCGGGGGAGAAAAATCTTGCACGAAATGCACCTCTTAGTACACCTACATTTGGTAAGTCTCCTGTGGATAGAAGTCAAATGAGGCTTCAAGCTCGTCGAGGAGCGCGAAAAAGGCTCATGTAGCCAACTACAACAAGAGGAACCAAAAGCTCCTCTTACGTCAGAGCTTGATCTATACTTAATAGAGAATCAATACAATATCACATATTCCTTGATAGCTGAGGATGGCACGCAACAGAGTGTTGTTGATCAGAGCTCTCTTGATGAGAAGTTTGATATATTACAATGGTGGATAAAGAACAGTCCGCGTTTTCCAATTTTGGCTGAGATGGCGAGGGATATCTTGGCGATTTCCATATCAAGTGTTGCTTCAGAGAGTGCATTTAGCACAGGAGGTCGGGTTCTTTCCCCTTTTAGGAGCTCTCTAGCACCCAAGATGGTTGAGGCTCTTGTGTGTGCAGAAGATTGGTTGAAGTCTAGTTCTATTGACATACTCTATAAGGATGAAGAAGATGTTCCGGAAGAGGTTATGGAGCAAGAATGTGAATCGAGTGAGTGCTTAATAATTTAAATAAAACTCTTACATTATACGCCAACTTATCTTTTTCTTTTTTCTTTCTTGCAGTATCAATTCAATTTGGGGAAAGTGGAGGCGTGACAGGGGACAGTACCCAAACTGGTCAAACAAACCAAAGTAGTGTGAACTTAGAAAGGTATTATCTTTGGAATTGCTAGTGATTAATTGATTGCATTTGAACATTTAAATCTTCATATCTATTAACATTTGAATCTTCATATTTATTATCTTTGAATTGCTAGTGATTAATTGATTCAGACTGGAAAGTGGAGAGTGAAGACTGATGAAGACTGAAGATTGAAAGTGGAATTCTTTTTTTGTTGTCTGGTTTGTTGTTGATTTCTTGGGGCATTGTATTGTTGTATTTCGTTTCGTTTGTGGATTTCTTTTCTTGTTTCGTTGACTATTGACTACCTAATTACCTTTTGAACTGGCTTATATCACCATGTCGATTGTCAAAATGCTCGTTGAAAAAGTCAGTAATGACATTTCATTCTTCCTGCAGTGCTTGTTAGGAAGGTCGCTGGGTTTAATTTTTTCTGGAATTAGGAACTCCTTACGACTGAAGTAAGGTGTAACTAATACCCCAGGTTGTCTGCTGAGTATATGTTCAATATTCCCTATCATTTTGATGAAATGAGATTATGATTAACGATTTTGGCTAACGCCAAAAGGTCCCTGGATTTATGACGATTTTTGAAGTGGCAATTGCTTTAAGTCCTAGTTTCAGAAAATCAAAACAGAAAAAGCTTGAATTCCTTCAGTTTAACTTTTATTTACAATGTAACCAAACATTCTGTGTCAATCCCTCAATCGCCTAGCATCAGGATCTTAGTAGGGTTACTAGCATTTTCCACCATGTTTCCAATCATAGTTGGGCATGAATGAACAATAAATCAGGACAATGCTCAAAACATAAACACGTTTCTAAAGAATTTCTATCTAATCCAGAACATAAAGAGAAGCTACCGGGTTAATTTCGGTTAACCTTATAACCGACCCGATCGGATACCGGGTTAACTGATAACCGATCGGGTATGGGTACGAGTATATAAAATTTGGGGTTTTTCGGATACGAGTAACCGATTTTCGGTTACGGTTAATCCGTACCCGAACCGATTAACAGCCCTATGCACATGTTGTCTTGTCCTAGGATTCGATTTCATTGACTTCAACAATTAACCAGTTTTATTATATTAATAGTATCAAATATAATTTCCCTTTATTTAATTTTATCTTTTCTTCACTTGATGGCTAAAATAAAACTTTAATATTTCAAAATGTTTACTTTACATAGAGTAAATTCCTACCGTATATATAGTGTCTTAACTTCCTGCACACAATAGTGGTGAGATTAATGTTATAGCATGAAAGATATTTCTTTCGAACAATTTATGTTTACAATTGCATATGTATTTATAGACTGGCCATATGATTCGGATTAGATTGTAGTAGCAAACATCATACGTTTACTTATTCAAATATATATAAAGATATATAGAAAGTTCAATTCGTACCAATCTTGTGCAATATGTTTATGCCCATTTGGTGTTTGCATTTAAAACCCTCACATGGAATGTAGTACAGATCCGAGAGCTATGGTTGTTAGGAAAAATATTTAAATAAATAAATAATTTGAGATATCACGTTAAGTATATAATGTGTTAGACTGAATGTTGTTCGCGGTGATTCCATCTGCACATGATGAGTTGTCTTGTCCTAGGATTCGATCTCATTGACTTACAAGTTTTTGGTCAACAATTAATGGTAAATATTATACTCTCTCTTTCCCACCGAACTTGTCCATTTTCTTTTCAGCGCGATAATTTAAGAAAGTTGGTGTCCATCCAGTGTCACCCCCCCTTTTTTCTCTACGATTATCTTTTATATCTTAATTTTTATCTTGTTCAATTAAATTTTAATTTCCCATTTTTAAATTTGTTATCTAACTTTAATTTTTAAAACTATATTAAGTGTCCTATTTTTAATGTATTTTGGTTTTGATACTTTTAGTTGTTCAACTTATATAACTTATCAATTATATTATGTTTTTTGTTTAATGCAATTAATATTTATGTTTGTGTTTTTTTTTTTTTATTTTTCGATATAAAATTAAGACATTTAAGTATAAATAAACTATCATTTAAATACTTATTAATTCCTCGTTAATATTGTTATTCTTCTTAATTTCCTCTAACTAAATTTAGAATGATGTCAAAATAGTTTTTCTATATTTTTCAATAAATATAAAAAATATATGTTATTCATGAAAAAGATATAATCCTTAAATAATAAAGAATAAGTATAATTTTTAAGTGAAAAGTCAAAAACTCCTAAATTTCCCCCAATCCGGTTGGTGTAGATTGATAAAAGTGTGGAACACATACATTAATAAATAATTTAGAATTGGTTTGTGAGGTAAATATGTGGGACTCATTTAATTAATTAATATTTTTAAGTTGATTTGAGTTGTTAAAAGTGTGGGACTTACTTTCTTTTTTAGAAATTGGATTAGTTCGGATTGTGGGACGGAGGGAGTACTACCTCTTTTCCATTATTTATGTTTTGTTTTCTTAATTCGATTGTCTCGTTATTTCTATCATTTTTCAAAAATTAAAAAAAGAAAAATTAAACTATTTATCCTAAAATAAAGTGGGTCTCTCCTTTTTAATTATCCAAACTATACATTTTATACTCTCGCTCCAAAAGCCTTTCTCTCTCACGTTTCATACTCCTCCGAACTCATAAACTTATGATTCTTAATTTTTTGAAAACTTTAGATTATATTATAATTTCGTGGTGATTCCATCTGCACATGTTATCTTGTCTAGGATTCGATTTCATAATTAATAGTTTTATTATATAAATAGTATCAAATATAATCTCCCTTAATTTATTTTTATCTTCTCTTCACTTGATGGCTAAAATAAAACTTTAATACTTCAAAATGTTTACTTTACATAGAGTAAATTCCTACCGTATAGTGTCTTAACTTCCTGCACACAATAATGAGAATGTTATAGCTTGAAAGATATTTCTTTCGAACAATTTATGTTTGCAATTGCATATGTATTTATAGATTGGGCCTATAATTGGGATTAGATTGTGGTAGCAAACATCAGACTTCTACGCATTCAAACATTAAGATGTATAGAAAGTTCAATTCGTACCAATCTTGTGCAATATGTTTAATTGTTTATGCCCATTTGGTGTTTGAATTTAAAACCCTCACACGGATTATAGTACATAATAGGGGTGTAACGGTTAGGTTTGGTTCGGTTTTTTATGTATTTTAGGAACCGAACCGAACACATAGAAATGGTTCGGTTCGGTCGGTTCGATGTGTTTCAAAATATCGGAATCGAGCCGAACCGTTTATAATGGTTTGGTTCGGTTCGGTTCATCGGTTCATCTTTTTATTTTGTTTTTATTTTGTAAATCCTAAATAATGCAAAAATAATATTTTATAGGATGTCACTCATTTCGAACTCATAAGTATAGAGTTGTTACTCCGTTCTCTTCATTTTTATAGATTATAATTGATCTTAACTTAAATTTAATATCTAAATCCAACGATATTCTCATATAAGAAAGACAAATATTAAATAAAAAAATTAAAAAATTGGACATTGGTTCGGTTCGAACCGTTTAAAAATTCTTGAAACCGCGAACCGAACCGAATATAAACGGTTCCTAAAAATATAAACCGAATCAAACTGCGAAACCGAGCCGAACCACATTTTTCGATTTGGTTCGGTCCAGTCCGATCAGTTTCGCAATTCGGAGCGAAACCACTTACACCCCTAGTATAGATCCGAGAGCTATGGTTGTTAGGAAAATTATTTAAATAAATAATTTGAGAATTGAGATAGTACGTTGAATAATGTGTTGCACTGAATGCTGTTTTGCGGTGATTCCATTTGCACATGATGAGTTTTCTTGTCCTAGGATTCGATCTCATTGACTTAGAAGTTTTTTGTCAACATTTAATGGTAAATATTATACTCCCTCCGTCCTACCGAGTTTGTTCACTTTCTTTTCGGCGCGATAATTTAGAAAAGTTGATGTAGATTGACAAAGGTGCGGGACTCATACATTAATTAATAATTTAGAATTAATTTGTGATGTAAAGATATGAGACTCATTTAATTAATTAATATTTTTAAGTAGATTTGAGTGGTTAAAGGTGTGGGACCTACTTTCTTCTTTAGAATTTGGACAAGTTCGGTGGGACAGCCCGAAAATGAATACTGGACAAGTTCAGTGGGACGGAGGGAGTACTACCTCTTTTCCATTATTTATGTCTTGTTTTCTTAATTGGATTGTCCCATTATTTCTATCATGTTTTTTCAGAAACTAAAAAAAAAAAAGAAAAATTAAACTATTTATCCTAAAATAAAGTGGGTCTCTCATTTTTCTCTATCCAAACTATACATTTTATACTCTCTAGCTCCAAAGTCTTTCTCACTCACAATTTTGTACTCCTCCGAACTCAGAAACTTATGATTTTTAATTTTTTAAAAACTTTAGATTATATTTTCAATTACTTTATTTAAAAAAAAACAATTACATCAACTATTCGTTAATAAAATTTGGATGATTTCTCATTTATTCAAAACGACCATTAACACGAAAATAGCTCTCTCGTCCGCAATGATAGATCGATCTGAGGTTGAAGTGACATATTGTTTAACTTTTGATTGATTATTATTACTTGTAGGAGTATTTTTTTTTGAGGTCTTCCAACTTCTCTCTGCATAACGAAGACAAACATTAGGCTGAAGATACAAGATTAATTATAATCACAAAAAATATAATTTACCTTTCCCCGAACTGCCTTATTTATGCAGCTTCTCTTATTATGCCCTCCCTGACCTCAGTTTCCACAAGTTATACATTGTCTAGATCTTGTCAACTTGCTTGCATTCTTGGGATCTCTTGTCCTTTTTTTCTTAGACGTACCAGGCATTTTCTGGCTAATGGTGGTAGTATAGGATGTATCCCTTAGCTACGGACCATTAAAAATACAAATGTATTTATTTGTATTGCCCATTATGTTGTTCACTGAAATACAAATAAACTGAATACTTCCTATGTCTCGTCATTATTGTCTTACTTTCATAATCGAATTCCCCTGTTATTACTGTCATCTTTTCTAAAATGGCAAAAAATAATTTTTAAATCTAAAAGGATGTAGGTCCCTCCTTACCCACTACCCACCCTCACATTCTTATACTTTCTCTCTCCAAAAATCTATGTTCCGCTCCGAATTCAGAAAATTATGATTTTTAACTTTCTGGAAACTACAGATTATTTCTTCAATTACAACATGAAAAAAAAGGAAAAAAAATCGATTGTCTCTGTTATGCATTTCAAAAGTTTGGAAGAATTCTCATTTCTTCCCACCAACCACTCCTAAAAAATTGTGTCTATTTCTTAATATAACTAAAACTCATAAAATACACACTTAAACGAATTTTCTTAATCTCCATTCCGGAAACAAGTGAAACAGTAATAGTGGGACGGAGAAAGTACATCATAAAACTAAATATCCCAAGAAAACACAAGACATTAAACATTCTAAATACAGAAAACTTCCACATCATTAAACATTGTCATTAACTAACTCTTGCAACAATATTTATTAATTTACAATTATTTATAATAAGGTATAAGGTAGTCGAAGTGTAGTGGAGACCAAATCACACGTCTAAATCTATACACCACTCCCTCCATCCCACTTCAATTGTCCAGTTTCTTTTCGGCATGAAGATTAAGAAAGTCGTTGGTTGTGTATAAAGGAGTAATAAAGTAGTGGGGTGCACTAAATTATGTAGAGTATTACTTTGCTAAAAAGGAAAACAAACAATTGGAACGGGACAGTCAAAAAAGAATACTAAACAAATAGAGTGGCACAGCCAAAAAAATGAATAGTGAACAATTGGAGTGGAACGAAGGGTGCGATTATTTTAACTTTTACAACAATCATTATGTATACCCACTCGAAAAGTTCAATTATATTCATACGTAATGTTATCTCCTTGATTCATGAGAAAAATCAATAAACAAAATCAAATATAACCCAAAACGGCCTAAACTAGCTACAAGACTTCAAGAAAAGGGAAAAGGAACACGAAACGCCAAAATCAGCCAAAGAAACTGAAAGACACCAGCCATATACATACCTAATTGTAATCTTGAATCCAAGATTCTTGTAGAATTTTAGGTGAATCTTTTTGAATTTTTTTATTTTATGTCACGTTATTTTATTTTTTTTGTAAGGGTTAGCGTTTAAGGTGACGGAATTACTAGTAAGATGAAGGGACGACAAGGATTGGTTATTGCTGAGCAGTGAACGCGGCGACCGGTGAGCAACTCCGTGCAGCGGTGAATGGCGGGGGAATCAAGGGAGAAGGATTCTCTGCTTGAAGTTTATTCTCTGTTGCATCATCTTCTCGCTATTATATTTTATGGAATTTTGTCTAACTTGAGGCTAACACCCCTACTTTTTATTCGTATACGGGCCATTGTACTAGGACAAAGTTTTATTCAAATTCAAAGGAAACAATACATCATAGGCGACCAACTATTAGCAGTTGATGACAGTTGAACAGAGAATCAAACACCAAATACAGAAATGTGGAGGCATAGCTACAGAGCCTTCTTTTCAGCAAACTCAAAGTTGAAGTCGTAGTAATTGACCCCAGTGAAAATACCATCAATCTCATTCGTCACGACAATCGTGCCATCAGTGGAGCTCTTATCTTGCTGCATGTAGTAGAAGGGAATACTGCAGGTGCCCATCGACCCAGTGTAACGAATCACAGCCGTAGTCCTCGCAGGCAAAAAAACCGAACCTGTTGCCGTAACGGTTTTTGTAGTGGTAGTGGTCTTGTTCCACTCAAACGCACCACTTACCGAATAAGAGTACGCGATGGCTCCTTTGTCAATGCCCATCACATTAGCTTCGATGGTGGTGTTCACACCGGCCATCATGGATAAGCTACGGCCGAAGGAATAAGACCTCTCGTCTTCATACGTGATCTCAACAGCAATACAAGCCTCCTCATCTCCTTCGTTGGTAGCCGTGGCGGTGCCGGCCAGGTAGGGCTTCTGGTCGTAGATTCGAGCATCCTTCATCCTGTACTTGACACCGTAGATCTTCCTTTCTAGCACGAGTTCTTTCACTACAAATGCTGCATACTGGTTGATTGTGGAACCTGAAGCATTAAAATAACTAATCTTCTCGTTTACGGTGAAACGCTTGACGAACTTTTGGTTCACTCTCGCTCGAAGAGCGATGCTCGTCTCATTAATCTTCACAGGCCAGAAGTGGGTGTCGAGGTTGCTGGAATCCCCGTTATCGTCCACGTCGCCCCATATCCAATTAGGGGTGCGTCTCCAGAACTTTCCGAAGTAATCGGACTTGACACGGACGTGTCCATCTGGCAGGAGCGAGACCTCGTGGCCGGAGTCTTCCTCATTAGGATCGTCGGATGAGAACTGGAAGTAGGGGTGGCCTTCGGCCCAGAGTCCTTTGAGATACCTCGCGTTGTCTACTCTCAGCGCCACGTGCTTTGGCAATTTAACCAATGTCTCCCAATCCACCCGAGTGAATACAGAATGAGCTGTCGTGTAATCATAGACATGAACCGGAGAGCCCGGTTCAGTCGGGCTCACAAACCATCCGCTTTGGACGTGTTTGATATAGAAGGCCTCATCAGTGCCCGTGAGACTGAGAGAGAACAAGGTGCACGATGGCTTGGATGTGTCTTCCTCCGGTTCGTTGGAGTCGGCCACAAGCAACCCGTCATCTCCGTACTGCCCCCGGGCCAAGTATTTATTGGTGTGGCAGAATCGTAGGTGGAAATAATTGTCATTGCTCTTCCCCAGCTCAACTTCAATCTTGGCGAAGATGTTGAACACGCTCTCATCTTCTCCCCATACAACCTCCTTCTCACTCACGTATTTCATGCAGTCCTTTCCCTCTATTTGGAGCACCATGAACCGTGGAAGCATCAGCTTTGCGACTGACATGCTTGGTAGCTAGCTAGCTACTCACCATGAAAAGGAAATTAAAACAGAACTATCAACATAAAACTACAATCTCTATATATATAAACATGAAAAAGAACAAAGGAGGATTAGAGATTACCAGAACAACCGGAGAGGAGGAGGAGGAAGAAGAGGAAATGATTGTTAAGGTTCTTTGCCTTCTGTCATGATTGAATTCTTCGATTTTATTTATAGATGAGTGTTAGGGATTTTATTTATAAGATTAATGATCTCCAATTTTTCGATGTCCAACCCGAGGTACAGTCGAATCATCTCTAGTTAATTATTTTTAATCTCTTATCAAATTTTACGCCACGTTAATTTATCATAAACATTAAAGTTTTTTAGGATTATTTCTCTTAATTCAATTATTTTTATCTTTTCCTACTTGATTGCTAAAATAAAACTTTTGTTTTTTGAAATGGCTAAGTTTTACTTTACACAGATTAAATTCTTACCATATATATTGTGTCGTTCTCATGCTCGACTTGTTTACACACAATAGTGAGAATGTTATATATTTCTTTCGAACAATTAATGTATACAAATCTCCCTTACGGTATGCATATGTATTTATGGGATGAGATCATCTGTCAAATAAATCTCTGTTCAATTGGTGTCCGATTCAAAACGACGTAGTTTTATATTGAAAAACAACAAACTACGTCGTTTTAAATCAAACACCAATTAAACAGTGATTTATTGGACAAGTGATTTCATCTCGTAGTGTAACACATTATTTAACGTACTATCTCAAATTATTTATGGATTTAAATATTTTTCCTAACAACCATAGCTCTCGGATCTGTACTATAATCCACGTGAGGGTTTTAAATGCAAACACCAACTGGGCATAAACATATTGCACAAGATTGGTACGAATTGGAATTTTCTATATATCTTCATGTTTGAATACGTCGAAGTCGATCTTATGTTTGCTACCACAATATACTTCCAATCATAAGTCCAGTCTATTAACCCGTAAATACGGGATGAGATCATCACATGTCCAATAAATCATTGTCTAATTGGTGTCTAATTTAAAACGACGTTGTTTTGCATTAAAAAAATGCACTCTTTAATTATTATTAAATCTTTTTTTTCAATCTTATCCTTTTAATTTATTGTTTTTCAATATAAAACTACGTCGTTTTGAATCGGACACCAATTGAACAGTGATTTATTTGACAGGTTATCCCATCCCGGTTACACTAAATGTTGTTTTGCGGTGATTCCAATTCCACATGATGAGTTAGTTGTCTTGTCCTAGGATTCGATCTCATTGACTTAGAAACGTT